>BSBM01000222.1:3370000-3535000 GCA_027924585.1 Larix kaempferi
ATGGAGATCTCCATAATCATCATCATCTTCATCACCATCATCATCATCACCATCATCCTCATCATCATCATTGTCCTCCTCTTCATCATCATCTTCATCATCATCATCATCTTCATCATCATCTTCATCATCATCATCATCATCATCATCATCTTCGTCATAATCATCACCATATTCATCATCATCATCATCAGTGTCGTGATCATCATCATCACCATATTCATCTTCATCATCATCATCATCACCATATTCATCATCATCATCATCAACATCATGAGGATGATTATGATGATGGAGATGAGGATGATGGTGATGAGGATGATGATGATGATGGTGATGAAGATGGTGATGATCATGATCATGATGGTGATGATGATGAACAAGATGATGATGATGATGATGATGATGGATATGAGGATGATGGTGATGAAGATGATGATGGTGATGAATATGATGATGATGATGGTGATGAAGATGATGATGATGATGATCACAATCATCATCATCAACATCTTCATCATCATCATCATCATCACCATCACCATCCTCATCCTCATCACCATCATCCTCATCATCATCATCGTCGTCGTCCTCCTCTTCATCATCACCATCATCATCATCATCCTCACCATCATCATCATCATCCTCCTCATCATCGTCATCATTCTCCTCTTCATCATCATTGTCATATCCCCCTTCCTCATCAACATCTCCATCATCATCATCATCATCACCATGTCCTCATCAACATCGTCATCATCATCTTAACATATTCATCATCATCATCATCATCGTCGTCGTCATCATCATCATCATCATCTTCACCATCATCATCATCATCTGCATCATCCTCCTCATCTTCATTGTCATCTACCCCTTCCTCATCATCATCATCACCATGTCCTCATCACCATCGTCATCATCATCTTGACATATTCATCATCATATTCACCATCATCATCATCATCTACATCATCATCATCTACATCCTCCTCTTCATCTTCATTGTCATCTCCCCCTTCCTCATCAACATCTCCATCATCATCATCATCTTCATCATCATCATCATCATCATCACCATTGTCATCATCATCTTGACATATTCATCATCATCATCATCTTCACCATCATCATCATCATCTGCATCCTCCTCCTCATCTTCATTGTTATTTCCCCCTTCCTCATCAACATCTCCATCATCATCACCATGTCCTCATCACCATCGTCATCATCATCTTGACATATTCATCATCATCATCATCATCATTATCTTCACCATCATCATCATCATCTGCATCATCCTCCTCATCTTCATTGTCATCTCCCCCTTCCTCATCAACATCTCCATCATCACCCCTAAACACCTAGAAGCACTTAAATACACTTAGGGATTATGGGTTAGAATAGGGCCTAAAGGATTTTATGGGGGAGGGGCTCTAGGAATAAACCAACACATTTACATTTGTTGGGTAATTAATGCAGTGAACGTTACCCACCGAACTATACAACATTCAGCAGAGGTGCACATGCGCTAGGATCATGCACGCGCCTCTGGCGCGCACGCGCTCCTTGGCGCGTGCGCGTCCCTGCTGAAGATGAAATTTAGAAAAACACCCGCAATTTCTCCCTGCTTCATCGCGTTTTGTTGGCTCTTTTCACGCACAGTCCGACAATATCACCATTTTATGTTGAATTCAATCACCATTTGGTGCTTCCTTGACCACTGGGATAGAATACACAACATTTGGGGCTCTATTTGGCTATTTGGATTGAATACACACCTCTTGGGCTCTATTTGGATCATTTGAGTGAATACACAACAGTTGGACTCTATTTGGCTCCTTGGATTGAATTCTCATGCTACTTGGACACACATGAACTATTCTTACATATAGTGGACACATCAAAGGAGCATTTTACATTTGAAGCAAAGAGCAATCATAATCCTTGAGGTATGGTGACAATTTTATCTTGTTAACTGTATTTTAGTCTTCATTCACTTGTTTGAATGGCATCTATTTTGGTTTTTCCTCATGAATTGTATGATAGATATATTTTAGTCTTCTTAATCTTCAACATAGACAATAAAAACATCTTACCAAAAAAAAACTACAACATGCACCAAGCAATGCTTTCAACCTTTCATGAAGATAATAAAAAAAATTACTTGCATCACCAGCAATAAAATTTCATAATCACATTCCTCAATCTAGTAGACAAACATTTGTTGAATTCCTCATGGTTTCACTACAACAACTCACACAAACACCTAAACAATTGAAAACTCTTAGTCTTTTGGGGCTATTTTCCCTCATCCATACCATGAAAATGAATTGAGTATAAGCTTTTAAGATTATCTGAAAACATTCTCACTAATGTTGTTGTACATAATCAATTGCTACATCAAGCTTTAATAATCATGCACATCGAGTTTTAATATCTTGTTTGTTGTTCATTCTTGCAGGGGTCATATTTTTGTTTTTCCAAAAAATGCATTGAATATGGGCAATAGACGTAATAATAAAAGAAAGTCTAGAAGGATGCAGCTGCCCCCTGAAAAGACCCATGAGATAAGAGAAAATGCCAGGTTGTACATGCAAAACCATAGAAATCAAAATGATAGTGCCTTAGATCCATCAACAAGCAATGACGAAGTGGTTGAAGTCAATCAAATCTTGCCTGATGTCGAGTATGAAGGGATGGATGTTGAACAAGTTCTTAACTGGAAACCTCCCCAAGAAGAGCACACACATGGTGAACACACTCCCTTGCAAGACCAATTTGTGAACGAAATGCCACAACAAACCGTTGACGAGACTCGTACTTCCTTGCCGACTCCCTTGCCTCGACTATCAACCAGACAACGAAGAACTCCCAGACATATTCATGTGGATGAAAGTTCATTTTTAGGACTTGAAGGTAAGATGCCCAAACGCACTATTGATTTCCATTGTAACAAGATAATGAAAGATTTTTTTGAACCCAAAACCAATGCAGCAAAATGTCAATTGTTTCTTTCTTTGTTAAAATCACATTGTCTAGCACATGTTAGGAGAATTTTGGGCATAAAGGTAGTTATAAGTTTTAAGGCCAACAATCATGTTGTTAGAAATCTACAATCTACATTTAATTTGATTGGAAAAACTTCTCGTACAAAAGATTTTAATGCGGCCCGTCGTGTACTGTTGGAATCGATTGTAGACAAATCCACAAGGCAACGTCGCCTACTATCACACACATGTAAAATATTTAAAGTAGATAGAAAGACTCTTCAAAAGTATTCTTCCATTAGAGAAAAACTTGAGACACCGAGCCAAAAATATTGTTGGGCCTTTGTTGGTAGGTTACCTCATTCAAACATGAAGCTCATTGATGTTGTTAAAGAACTAGTGCAAAAGTTTTGGCATGATAACACTAGACTGTCATCGAATCAAAGAGATGTTTTAAAGTTGAGAAAAGGTGTTAGGTGGGGTGAACCCCATGTCAAGCACTTCCTTGACACGACACAAACAGAACTCTATGAGAGGTTCAAGAATGAGCACACACAATTGAACTTGGGCCAAAGGTCCTTTGAAAAATGGAAACCCTGGTATGTTAGAATTTGCATTGATCACAATACATGTTGTTGTAGATACCATGTAGAATTTAAGTATTATTATGATACATATAGACATATATTTTGTGGTTTGCATACTAACATTGTGCAGGATTGCCCTTCGTTACAACCACTGAATGCATCCAGAGAATTTATACATAGGATAATGTGTCCAAGACCTGAAGGACAAAAATATTATAAAAGATCATGTTTATATGGGACATGTTCCAGTTGCAATGGATTTTCATTATTGAGCCACTGCATCCACGAAACCGTGGAGCACGAATTTGGGAGGATGTTAGTAGAAATGCAGAACTTCCAGTACATAACATATCAAGTAGATAGTTCGAAGGAAAGCAAAAAAATTGCATTGGTGAAGTCACAAGTAATCTAAGTTTGCATACTTTCATACTGCACATGTTGAATTTGTACATATATATTTAGATTGAAAATGTCACGTTGTATTAATGCCCTTGGTTTTGTGGCACCAGGTACAAATTTGCAAATTCATGAAGGAAATCTACCAAAAGACCGAGCATTATGTACAGCACGTCCATGTAGCACAATGGCAGGATGAACAGTACAGATAGTGTAAGGACACCTTTACCAAGGGCACAATATTATCGGTTGTGGACTTTGCAGAAAACTACACCCTACAGCCACAGAATGAGATTCAAAGTCAATACTACCATTCAGACCAAGTTAGCATAATGGTCCATATCATGTACAGGCACATTCCAAAGAGCAGCAACGACATTAGGATAATATTGAAAGAGACCAACTTCTACATCAGTGATGACAGGTGCCATGACCTGCATTATGTGCAACATTGCTTCAAAATTTTCTATGATCAGCTGAAGGAGAGAGGTATATAGATGGATCAGCATTGGATATGGTCAGATGGTTGTGCAGGCCAGTTAAAAAATGCACGTGTTTTCCAGTGGTTGAGTATTTTGCACAAGACTTATGATGTGCTGCATGTATGGAACTATTTTGAGACTGGGCATGGAAATGGAGAGCACGATGGGGTTGGAGCATGTCTCAAAACTACCCTATGAAGGGAGGAGATGAGGTGCATGGGAGGCCCTCATATTTGGAATGCCGAATCCACAGTTCGATGGTGCAAAGAAAAAATGTCAGATCGAACCACGGAGCAACACATACCAACAGGTAGAGGACATGTTGTCAGAAATTTCTAGAATTTAGTTGATATAGATCGATCTTGTTCTTATATTTGTAGTACTGTGCAAGGCACTCATGGATTTCATTCAGTTCGAAGCTCAAACAACCCCTTATTTGAAATATGGATGCAAAAACTTGCTTGCTTTTGTGGGTCTTGCAGCAATTGTGAGTGGGATGAGTACGAATCAATGGATTGGGTTGATGAATGGGATCATGTATCACTTGCAGTGGACCCACATGTTGTTGTTGAAACAATCCAGTTAGAGGAAGCCCAGTCCTCTATTTTGAATGAATATGATCATATATATGATCGTGTACAGCCAGGTAAACATTTATGCATGCATATCTTGGTTCCCTCCTTGTTTATGTAATTATCCAAGTTATCAAACTTGTTGGAATATGACCTTAAAATGCATTTTTTCAGGACACATCTACGCAGTTGTCGCCCCGACAAACAGTGCATTTGGGACGAATTATTGGTTGGCACGATGCATCCAAGGAAAGCAAACCCTCCTCGCATCATTAACGGATAGTGAAGGAATTACCTTTCTGACTGGATCAATGGTTGTTCAGGGGGAATATCTTACAGTGGATGGAAAGGGACCAAAGAGCAATGGCTACACATACACGGATTATAGACCAGGGTCGCGAGTGTATCACTTTACGCACTTGATCGTGGGTACAAACATCCAACTACAGACAATGTCAATGAAGTCATCAAACAAGGTACGCTACTTACTACCTCATGCGAAGCATGAGAGGTTGTTCAAGACAATAAAAAACCGACATGATCTAGAAGGCCTAATTGACTGAGGTACATAGTATAGCCATGTGATTTTTTATTCATGCACGATTAATGTTATTCATGTTAGATAGTTTATTTGATATCGTTATCTTATATCATTTATTTGATGTCTGGGTTATGATTAAGTTATGATTTATAGCCACGTGATTGTTTATTCATGCATGATTAACCCTAGAAGCACTAATATAACCCTACAAACATAATCTAGCCCTAGAAATGCTAGAAAGCTAAACTAACCCTAGAAACACTAATCTAACCCTCATAAACTAATCTAGAATCCTAGAAACATAATATAGCCCTAGAAATCCTAGAAAGCTAAACTATCCCCACAAACACTAATCTAACCCTCAAAAACTAATCTAGAATCCTAGAAACCTAATCTAGCCCTATTAACCTAATCTAGCCCTAGAATCCGTGAACCACCACACGTACCCTCAATAGGGGGTATTTGGACTCCAAGTGGGATAGGATCACTATTAGAAGGGTTTGTCACGTCACACAAGTACACCACTAGAGAACTCAACTTATAGAATCCAAGTCTACATGTCTATCTTGGAATTTCGATCCTCAAACCCTAGGTCTTACTAAGATGTGTAATGTCCCCTCTATCATACCAACGTGATAGAGAGGATCATTGTGCTCAATCCGGGCAATTAGCCCCATATCCATTAAATTAAATTGATTGATAAAAAGACATGTATATGTGCATGCTATAGAACACAACAGAGATTAAATGAATCATGCTGATATCTAACATACATTCAAAATTCTTGTGGCAGTCATTAAATAAAGACCTTTGCAGAATTATAAAAGGCATATGGAGATGCATCATCATTCAAATACACAGTGGAAGTAAATTCATTAGCACATCCATAATCCATTCCAGCTATTCATCAAAGGAACAATTGCAAAGTTACAAACACAAGAGAATACTTATCTTAATGAAGTAGTCCCAAACAACCAGCTACGCTTCTGCAACGTTCCACCCAACCGTAGGCCAGTGTGCTCTTAATCTCTCAGCACCACTGCCACCCCCGAGCTGGGCATGATCTCCACAAGGAACTAGGGAACAACAGGGTCTCACTTAGCCATAGATACACCAGAATCAGCCATACCAACCAGCAATTGGGTTTCTGAGGTGGCTAGGAGATGGATGCATATGACAGCAAAGGCATAAGTGCTGGGCACGAGAAAAACGCTTTCCACAGTGGGGTGCATGAGATGGGGTTTTAGCTAACTCAAGAAAACGTGGGAACCCACAAAAACGAAATGGAAAGTTGGTGAACAACCCAGGAAGCCAAATCCGTTTTTAGAAAAACGTCCCTGGACGTTCAGGGGCAAAAACGACCTCCCTACAGTCCCCAAAACGTGGCCCTCCTTCCCCAGCTGTTGCACAATCCAAAAACGAGTTCCTGGGCATGGAAAAACGCAGGGTTATGGTGAAAAACGTGAGGATAACTTCCTGTGAGCTCAGTCTCCGTGAGAGGAAGAACGTAATGCCTGAATACTTGCCTTAGGAAGCATTTCGTGGGGGTTTTCTTGCCCAGCAAGCCAAAAATACGATTTTCAGGTTGGTAGCTTGCCCATGCACAAAAATATGACTGCCATACCTCTCCCATCCCAATACATTAACTGCCTTAACCAATTTCTTGGAAGAATTAAATGATTTGTCCGTAACCCAAAAATGGGTAGTTGAGAGTTCATGGGCTTTCTCATTGACACATGGATTAAAACCATTGGCTTAAGGGTTCAGTTATTTTCCCTCCCTCTTCCTTGTAAAGATCATGCCCCCATCTCTTTTGTTGCATTGCATGGCTGGTTGTGGGTTTTTCATTAAAATTGCATATTTACATGATGTCTGATTTTACATTGTGCACCGCTAGCACAAGAACCATATGCATCTATTCTAATTGCCGATACATAAAATGACAAATCAGTGGCGAGGCCTTGGCCTTGAGCTCCTCGCCATGACTAAATAACAATATTTACATCATTTACAATATCAATGCAATAGGGTCAAGCTGGGGACATTACATTTCCCTCCCCTTGGAATAACACTGTCCTCGGTGTTCCAACACTTCGGAATAAATACCTGCTTTACATATGTCCAAAATTCACAAAATGTGGTAGGTTTGTCCTGCAATTCACCCTTTATTTGGGTCTTTCAGGACTAAGTCCTTTGGTCTTTACAAGCTGCTTTTTCTGGCTAGGACCTTCTAGCTCTGCATGAGGACGTCGTTCCACAACAATTCCTTCTTTTCCTTTTCCCTCCAACTGGCCCACGAACTTGGAGAATTTATGGTTGTTGTCCTCTTGATATTCTTTTGTTGGGCAGTCACGGAGGCAATGATTTCCTCCACATCCCCAACATTTCATTGGCGGCTTTACCTGTTCCCGATCCATTTCCTTTGAGTCTTCCCGCCTGGAACATTTCTTACTCGGACAGTTGGACGAATGCTTCTCCATTGATCCACTTTCCTTTCCCTTGCTGATTGCTCCCAGAATGCTTTTTACCTCTTTTTGCAGACGAATAGAGTCCCGCAAAGCCTCATGGTTTATCTCATTCTGTTTCCTTTGTAGCTTGAGCATCTCCCCAAGATTTTCTTGGGTCTTGGCAATTGTTTGAAGAAGACTTTCAGCCAACTCTAATAGCCCTCGGTCTGCTGCCATGGTCAATGGGCACAACTAAGCACACTTTTCTTACTAGCAATACTTTCTTGTGCCGGCCGCAACCAATTGTTTCACTTTCTTACCTGTGAAATTCATCATGGGAATTCTTTGTTAGGACAAGCATAACATAAACATTTAATATTAGTCAATTATTTTCCTAATTGACATGGAATGTCCATGCTTTATTCATGGGACTTCCACATTTTTCCTGCTTTCCCAACATACACATGAACTCATTCATGTTCATCCTTTCACAAGAAATTTACTATTTCAGCATTCACAATTTATCTCAAGCAATTAAACATAATCTATTTTCGGCCATGATATGCACTCAACAATCTTTTGTTTTATAAATGCATCAATCAAAAGGTAAGAGAAGAGTAGGGGTTTCCCCCTCTTAGTCTTGTTCTATTATGGAGCTACCCCATCGCTGTGGTTTCATGCTCCTTAGTCTCTTTCATTTCAATGTGAATGCCTTGACTTTCCTTTCTTGGTTATGACACTTAGTGTCTAAGGTCTGTATATGGATTTTCAGCTAGGGCATCCTTCCCATTATTGCCTACAGAACCTTTGGCTGCTAGGATCCACTCGTATCCACTAGCACCATCTTTCATTACTACTCATACTGAGCTCCTTAGGACGGTCACATGTCCACATGCATATCTAGGATGCCTTCATAATCCTTGCTTCCAGCAATACCTACACTCAAACATTGAATCAATTCACATGTTTAGTTCATTTTCATAGGGTTTTTCTCTAAACAAGAGTTTAGGAAATCATAACCAATTCATATACACACGTATATCCATAAGCAAGAAGCTGCAAGGTAACTGAATACTTATCTGTATTGGATGTCTTCACTTTATTCCATGGGATCCTGCTTTGCTTTACAAGCCTTGGATTTCCCGTGAACATAATAACGTATGTTGGGCTAGCACGTAGGCTACTCCTCAATCATTCGAATAGGCAACTCCAATCCAGTACGCCGACTGGGTTTATCAATCATTTCCTTTAGCAATATGCTAGGCCAGTGCTCCGACTGGTTTTATCAATTGTTTAAGGGGTGTTGGGCCAGCGTACACGCTGCTTTACCCTATCAAGTAGTTAATGCCCAACTAGTCACTCCCTGGACTTATCAAGAGCTTTATAGCGTTCAACCAGCTACTCCCTAGATTTCTTAATAGTTTATATCGCCCACTCATTTACTTTCTGGATTTACCAGTAATTTATAGTCTTTCAGGGTCTTTCCTTCCTGCAACGACCAAGGTTTCCAACAAAGAAACAATAGTGTATCAGCTTAGCTGTTAAAATATTTATACCTGTAATCTTCATTATTCCAAACAAGACATAAATGAAAACGAATACTTATCTGTATTGTGCGTTTCCCCTCTGGTCCACAGGATCCTGCTTCGCTTTGCAAGCCTTGGGATCGCCTATGGACTTGGATATAGTAAATGCTTAACCAATACACCTCCCCATCAGCTGGATTTACCAAGCATTTGGTGGTGCCCAACCAGTCCCATACCTGGTTGGCCCTCTCCAGTGCCGAGCTAGCACATTCGTCTGGGTCATCGACCAATGGAAGGAAACTGCGCCACCGACCACCATAGGTTAAGGCTCTACTATGGAGCCATAGGTATCTCAGGGTTTCCAGTCAGTCATCGGCGCCCGCCCTCCCACTGCTGTCCCAATAGAGATTTCATGCCTTTACCAATGCCACCACACTTTCTTGCACCGTAACCCTTCACACACATCGGCTCTTCATTTATACAAGGATGCCACTCCTTCTTTTGTGCAATTCGGTGGTTCCTTTTAGGAACTTTATAGGTGACTTTCTTGACTGCAGGTTAACATGACCCCTACTCACACAAGGATGATACCTTCTCTTATTACACAGCTCTTCGAGCCTGTCCCTCCCTTCTGGTAATATTTCACGTGAGCATAGATAGGTTTTTAATTCCCATACAGTCTCTTTGCGTACCCTTCTTCATTCTGCTCGTTAATGTGCAGTATCAATCTACATCTGTGTAGGCTGACAACACAAGAAGGATAAGCAAGCTCATCAGTATTGTTGTTCAATTCTTAACCACATTCCATATCATTCACTACCAAGTATTGAAACACCAGGAATGCGTCCATTCCCTTAGGGTGTAGTCAATATTGAAAACCCTATCATGACCCAGCACCAGAAAAGGTGTGCACCCCCTTTCCGATGTGCGTCATGTAGGCCCTAATCATACTCAAGCAATCTGCAATGATATAAATAAGATAGAGCATGCTCTGCGTATTAACCCTAATAATTTAGACATGCATGTTCTTGTCTAGGGTCACGGAATACTCATTCATTTTGCAGATTTGTCTCACATGCCTTCTGGGCATAGCTTTACCATCTCACTTTCATGGTTTACCGTCATGCGGTTTGGCTAAGACATTATCAATCGCGTTTCACCCGAAACCCATTTCCAAAGCATGGGGTCTTTCCCATCTGGTTTGGCTTCTGCAGGCCATCACACATGATCTCCCTGCAATGTGTCATCCTGGCACACTTTATCAAATAGCCACACCGTCAGCAACATTTAGCAATAAGCTTCAAACACGATTGTTCCATAACCAATCAATAGCATTCATAAATAAATTCAATATGAATTTACAATTCTGTGTCCTACAGAAATTAGTTTTCTTATCCATGAGGCTATCCTCATATTGTTTGGCTCCTGTAAGGGACACCACTCTGCCCGTTATGGTCTTATGCTTGCTGCCATACATGAGCATCCACTTACAGCATGTCCTCCTGACACATTTTCATATAAGACAAACAGTCATTAGCAATTATTAGCAAAATTTCAAATCCGAAATATTTACCAATCTGAGATTTACAACTGTTCTTACTAACAGAACTTAGAGCTCTCAACCCTGAGACTCCTCATACGCTCTAGATCCAATTTCACAGTCATATCATTCATACAACTCTGTCCTTCCACGGAGCATTCTAGCAGCCCATCGATCATACTTGGGATCTTCATGCACTTACTATTCTGCATTCATAACAACCAATGAAATGGTCCTAGAATTATCATCAATTCATCATTTCATTCATTATTTATTTTGCAATGACATGTGTATCATCCCTATGCATTCATACAATGGATCACAAGATTTATAAAATCTCTTAATGCACATCTACTCAATGCTACCTTGCATTCTTTCATGAGTACTATGCATTCAAGCATATTATGATCGAAACATGACTATCTCATATAACCTGCATTACCATAATTAGGACCACCAATCCTCACTTGCTTGGGTTATTAAGCACATAACCAATCATACGCATGGCATGATATAAATTCACATGGATGCATTGAGATTTCTAAACAGTCATAGGGTGTAAGGGTCATCCCCTTCACTTACCCACACCTCACCAAGCTTGGTAGGTTAACATCCCCAGTCGATATTCAATATTACATGCCAATTAGCTCAACATAGTTCAAACATAGTTGAAGAGATCTTACCAGATCCCCTTTCAACATTCATGCAATTTGGCACCAATAATCATTACCTGCATGGTTACCATTAACATCGTCTGATGTCACCTGACCAGTTGGCCTCTTACCAAGGTTGCTCAGTCCTTTTTCCAACTTTATGATCACAGATTTGTTGCGCCATCCTTTCTACATAAGGTTGTTGGCTTCATGCAACAACATCCTCAGAACGTTTAGCCATGCTCTTTGTTATCTTTGGTCCTACAACCAATACCAACATCAATAGTGATTATCAACCACAATATTCTCCATTAGTGGTTTATTGCATATGCCGACTTCATTATTCTACCAATGTGCAATATCCCATTTATGCACAAGCATTTCTATATGCACTATGCAATTTGTTAAGATGCCATCTAGTGCATATACATCTATGTAATCCTTTACATTTTTAACATTTTTATGCCATATGACAATTTCATAATTATAAGTATGATAACAAAACAGAGGTTTAAGAAATTCTTCCCTTTTCGATCCCTCATCGTGACATGGAATTCCTCTTCCATATCCCGCAATTGTAGAAATTGCCCATATTGACAACAAAATTTGTTTGTCAAAACAGCCGCTGGCACTCTTCTGCACTAAATATCTATGATATATATATATAGACCTCCTTCAAACTCTGGTCATGCAGCATTGTTCCCTGCTGGACAAGCTTTCCAATGCCTGTCTTCATGCTCCATTCTGACATCAGGTGCAGGAACTGCATCCTTTCAACAATGACAACTTTCACTCCCATTCTGCACATTTTACACAGCTGCATTCTATTCTCAGAAGTTCACAAATTACTTCATGCACGTGGGAAGAATGCCATACTGACAATTCGTCAAATCACAAACAAAGACACATGAGGGGGAAAAAGAAAGGGGGTCAAGGGGTCTTGCCCCCTTGTGGCTTCCCTGCGCCACAGCAGGGCAGGTCGAGGGCAGCGCCCTCGTTTTTTTTATTTTTTTATTTTTATTTTTATACGAATCATGCCGCAATGGGCAGTTGGCGACGTCTTCCGCAATGGGCGGGGCGATTGGCTGAAAGCTTCCGCAATGAGCGGTTCACGGCTTGCCTCCATCACGGGGCGCTTCACTATAAGCTTCTGCAATTGCGAGCCGGTTGGATGAACCCTTCCGCAATTGCGGGGAGGTTCGGCGACAGCTTCCGCAATTGCGGAGCAGTTTGCCGAACGCTTCCACAATTGCGAAGTTGTTCGCCGAACGCTTCCGCAATGGCGGGGCGAATCGTCAAATGCTCGCGCAATTGCGGAGCCATTTGGCGGAGGCTTCCGCAGTTGCGGAGCCATTCGGCGAATGCTCCCGCAATTGCGGAGCCATTCGGAGAAAGGCTTCCACAGCTGCGGAGCCATTCGCGGAATGCTTCCGGGGGTTTCGGGTGGTTTTTGCGAAAAGCTTTTGTGGAATGACTTGAGGAATGCTTCTGCAATTTCGGGAAGATTCACCGAAGTCTTCCGCAATTGCGGAACGATTCGGCGAAGTCTTCCGCAGTTGCGGAACGATTCGCCGAATTCTTCCGCAACTTCGGAACGACTCGCCGAACTCTTCCGTGTTGCGGAACGATTAGCGGAATCCTTCCGAAATTTCAGAAGAGAATTCCTTCCGCAATTTCGGAAGAGATTTCCTTCCGAAAATTCCTTTTCACGCCGACACTTAGAAAATTTTTCACTTAAAAATTTTTTTCTCCGTTGTTTCGGAGCGATTCGCGGAATCCTTCTGCAATTGCAGGAAGGTTCGCCGAACTCTTCCGCAATTGCGGGAAGTTTCGCGGAACTCTTCCGCAATTGTGGGAAGGTTTGCGGAACCTTTCCGCAGTTTCGGGAGGACTCCCCGAAACAGACTCAAAATCAACATTTCCAGAAACAGGCTTAAAACGAAAATTTCCAAAAATTCTAAGGAAAAATTCAAAATCTTCCCTCCTAATTGCTATCAGATTTCGCCCATAGAGGCCCAATGCTGCAACGCAGCTCTGATACCATAATGTAATGTCCCCTCTATCATACCAGCGTGATAGAGAGGATCATTGTGCTCAATCCGGGCAATTAGCCCCATATCCATTAAATTAAACCGATTGATAAAAAGACATGTATATGTGCATGCTATAGAACACAACAGAGATTAAATGAATCATGCTTATATCTAACATACATTCAAAATTCTTGTGACAGTCATTAAATAAATACCTTTGAAGAATTATAAAGGGCATATGGAGATGCATCATCATTCGAATACACAGTGGAAGTAAATTCATTAGCACATCCATAATCCATTCCAGCTATTCATCAAAAGAACAACTGCAAAGTTACAAACACAAGAGAATACTTATCTTAATGAAGTAGTCCCAAACAACCAGCTACGCTTCTGCAACGTTCCACCCAACCATAGGCCAGTGTGCTCTTAATCTCTCAGCATCACTTCCACCCTCGAGCTGGGCATGATCTCCACAAGGAACTAGGGAACAACAGGGTCTCACTTAGCCATAGATACACCAGAATCAGCCATACCAACCAGCAATTGGGTTTCTGAGGTGGCTAGGAGATGGATGCATATGACAGCAAAAGCATAAGTGCTGGGCACGAGAAAAACGCTTTCCACAGTGGGGTGCATGAGATGGGGTTTCAGCTAACTCAAGAAAACGTGGGAACCCAAAAAAACGAAATGGAAAGTTGGTGAACAACCCAGGAAGCCAAATCCGTTTTTAGAAAAACGTCCCTGGACGTTCAGGGGCAAAAACGACCTCCCTACAGTCCCCAAAACGTGGCCCTCCTTCCCCAGCTGTTGCACAATCCAAAAACGAGTTCCTGGGCATGGAAAAATGCAGGGTTATGGTGAAAAACATGAGGATAACTTCCTGTGAGCTCAATCTCCGTGAGAGGAAGAACGTAATGCCTGAATACTTGCCTTAGGAAGCATTTCGTGGGGTTTTTCTTGCCCAACAAGCCAAAAATACGATTTTCAGGTTGGTAGCTTGCCCATGCACGAAAATCTGACTGCCATACCTCTCCCATCCCAAGACATTAACTGCCTTAACCAATTTCTTGGAAGAATTAAATGATTTGTCCCTAACCCAAAAATGGGTAGTTGAGAGTTCATGGGCTTTCTCATTGACACATGGATTAAAACCATTGGCTTAAGGGTTCACTTATTTTCCCTCCCTCTTCCTTGTAAAGATCATGCCCCCATCTCTTTTGTTGCATTGCATGGCTGGTTGTGGGTTTTTCATTAAAATTGCATATTTACATGATGTCCGATTTTACATTGTGCACCGCTAGCATAAGAACCATATGCATCTATTCTAATTGCCGATACATAAAATGACAAATCAGTGGCGAGGCCTTGGCCTTGAGCTCCTCGCCATGACTAAATAACAATATTTACATCATTTACAATATCAATGCAACAGGTTCAAGCTGGGGACATTACAAGATGCCTGTAGCACCCAAATCTGGATATTGCCGCCATTTTCTCTACCACTCTCTCCATTTGGAGCTTTAGGAATTGTTTCAATAATGGTCTAGTACTTGGATGAATATGAGGATCATTTGGGAGCTATGATTGAGTAGCACTAACATGTTCATCATTGTCACCTAATGGTTGGAAATGTCCTTGAGGGAGACTTTAGACCTACCTCACTCATGTTAATGCTTGAGTTTTTGGAGGTCCCTTGTCACCATCTCCATCATCATCACCATCTTCGTCATCATCATCACCATCTTCATCATCATTGTCATCTCTAGGTCCCTCATCACCATCTCCATCATCATCACCATATTCATCATCATCTTCATCTTGATCACCATCACCATCACCATCATCAACAACGGCTTTATCATCATCATTATCACCACAAGTGCCAGGTGGATGATTTTGCAAATTTGACCCCCTTGTGCAAAACTTGCACACTCCCTCATTGAGAAAAACCCTAGTTTCCAAGATGGACGTACAAGATGACACTAGGGCCACTATACCGGAGGAGAGGGGAACCCCTAGCACTATCCCGGCATCTTGAATCCAATGGATTCGACGGTTCGTCGATCCGAGCCACGGTCTTCATTCTATGGCTCATTTTGTCTTGCATCCAAAAGGCCTTCAGGGACACCTGCTGGATACCTACCGGGGGCATAAAACTCCAACCATGCAACAAAATCGGGTTCCGAGGAGTCTTGCAAGTGTTTCTAGGTAGGTTCTAGCTGAGAACACTAACCATACCTGCCCGGTGGATGATTTTGCAAATTTGACCCCCATGTGAAAAAATTGCACACTCCCTCACTGAGCAAAACCCTAGTTTCCAAGATGGACGTACAAAATGACACCGAATCCACCGGAATGGAGGAGAGGGTCACCCCTATCACTATCCCGGCATCCTGAATCGAACAGATTCGATGGTTCATCGATCCGATCCATGGTCTTCATTCTATGGCTCGTTTCGTCTCGCATCCAAAAGGCCTTCAGGGACACCTGTTGGATACCTGCTGGGGGCATAGAACTCCAACCGTGCAACAAAACTGGGTTTCGGGGAGTCATGCTAGTGTGTCTAGGTAGGTTCCAGCTGGGAACGCTACCCACAAGTGCCCGGTGGATGATTTTCCAAAGTTGACCCCTATGTGCAAAAATGGCACACTCCCTCACTGAGCAAAACCCTAGTTTCCAAGATGGACGTACAAGATGACACCGGGGCCACCGCACCGGACGAGAGGGGCACCCCTAGCACTATCCCGGCATCCTGAATCCACCGGAGTTGACGGTTTGTCGATCCGAGCCACGGTCATCATTCTATGGCTCGTTCCGTCTCGCATCCAAAAGGCCTTCAGGGACACCTGATGGATACCTATCAGGGGCATAGAACTCCAATCATGCAACAAAACTAGGTTCCGGGGAGTCCTGCAAGTGTGTCTAGATAGGTTTCGGCTGGGAACACTAGCCATACCTTCTCGGTCGATGATTTTGCAAATTTGACCCCCGTGTGCAAAAATTGCACACTCCCTTACTGAGCAAAACCCTAGTTTCCAAGATGGGTGTACAAGATGACACCAGGGCCACCGGACCAGAGGAGAGGGGAACCACTACCACTATCCCGGTGTCCTAAATATAATCGAGTCGACATTTTGTCAATCCGAGCCACGGTCTTCATTCTATGGATCATTCCGTCTCGCATCCAAAATGCCTTCAGGGACACCTGCTGGATACATGTCGGAACCAGAGAATCCTTCGTTGTGTTCCATTAGCCTTTTGTTCAACATTTCATGCTCTGATAAGTGGTAATTCACCTCTATCATCGAAAACTTGGGTCTATAGGTACCTTCCCATTCATATTCCTCGTTATCCACAACTAACACAAGTTAAAGATTCCATTCAGACCCAATTGAAAGCTAAGGAAGTGGTTTTATGTGACGTCAGCTTTGGGAATAAACGTTTATGTAAACCAATAGAAGATCGGACAATACTCCCTACTTTTAAACGCATTCTAGAGAAAGCAAGAGGACAAGTTCATCAAAGCGACTTCATTCATCTATATTCTCATAATGTACACATAGTCCATCCTTATCTTGATAAACAAAAGTTTTATAATAGTTTGAATGTTTTGGGCGTGGTTATCTCCCTGTATTCGGTTGTCTAATTGGTTGACAAGCTTGCCTGAAAATCTATACGTTGAACTTCTTTGTTTTATTGTTGAAAAATGGAAGGGATTTTCAAGTCACCTGTAAAACGCTCCTTTGTTGAAATATGTAAGTTCTTCCAACAACATAGATTTGGCTAGTGTATCAAATGCTGCCGTCCACACCAGAATTTATCTTTCGTCAAATGAGTCGCACATATTGTGGCTAACCAAATGGTCTAGGGAGCTTGGAAGTGCCGCCAAATATTATTCCATGCCTAAATCTACCCAGAAGGCAATTATAAATTTAGATCCTCGAGAATGCCTAAATCTACCCAGAAGGAAATTATAAATTTAGATCCTCGAGAAGGTGAGAAACTGTATGAGTGGTTGAATCAGTATCCTGAAATTACAAAGCTTTCTATCTCAAAGTTTTCTAAGTGGCTCCTGGATGTAGTATCAGACTCAACAGATAGTAAACTTGTTATCACCACTAGAATGGCCCTGGGATGCCCGACTAGAATGCCGGTAGCACCCGAACCGTGGCTCGGTTCGCGAATCCGTCGATTCCAGTGGGTCCAGGACGCGGACTTTCAGCTAGTAGATCCTGCACAGTGTGCCTTGAAGACCCGGAAGTGGTGCCAATGGGCCATCTCCGAAGCTAGGGTTTTGCTCAATGATGGCCATTCCAAATTCGCTAAAGGGGTGCATTTCTCGTCCGGAGGCCCCCATGTGTGCATGGCCATTGTGGATAGGTCGACAATGGCCATATGCAAGGATAATTTTAGGGGCGAAATTTAGCCCATGGGCTATTTTTCCATGTTTTTTTCCAAAAAACGATTCGCCAATTTGCATTTTTTGAAGCCCCGTTTAGCCCAATTTTGACGGGGTAAACTTTTTTCACTCTAAAAATCACCAAATTATTATATCAACTATATAAAATCCTTAGAAATTGAAATAATTTTATAAAAATAACGCCAAATATTTTATAGTTGACATTTTAAGAATTGGTAAGATTCGCCAAGGTTTATACACTTTTAATTAAGTATGGGTCCTTAAAATTATCCTTGGCCACATGGACCTGTGGGAGCCGACGGAATCCAATTTCGCTCACCAGTTTGGGTTCCGTGGCCCCAGAGAAAATCCCCAAAGTGTCCATGAATGGCCCCGGGGTTCCCGACTAGAATGCCTGTAGCAGCCAACTCGTCGCTCGGTTCGCGAATCCGTCGATTCCAGTGGGTCCGGGATGCCGGGTTTCAACTAGGCCCCCCCCCATAGTGTGCCTTGAAGACCCGGAAGCAGTTCTAATGGGCCATCTACGGAGCTAGGGTTTTGCTCAGTGATGGCCATTCCAAATTCGCTAAAGGGGTGCATTTCTCGTCCGGAGGCCCCCAAGCGTGCGTGGCCACCATGGACAGGTCCATGTGGCCAATGTCGACCTAGCTCCCACAGGTCCACGTGGCCATTTTTGACCTATCCATGGTGGCCACGCACGCTCGGGGGCCTCCGGACGAGAAATGCACCCCTTTAGCGAATTTGGAATGGCCATCACTGAGCAAAACCCTAGTTCCGGAGATGGCCCATTGGCACTGCTTTCAAGTATTCAAGGCACGCTATGGGGGGTCCCCTAGCTGCAAACCTAGTGTCCCTGACCCACCGGAATCGATGGATTCGCAAACCAAGCCACGAGCTAGATGCTACGGGCATTCTAGTCGGGCACCCCAGGTCCATTCAGGGACACTTTGGGGATTTGCTCCGGGGCCATGGAACCCAAACAGGCGAGCGAAATTGGATTTCGTCGGCTCCCACAGGTCCATGTGGCCATTGTGGACCTGTCCACAGCGGTCACACACGCCCGGGGGCATCGAGGTGAGAAATGCACCCCTTAAGTGAATTTGGAATGGTCATCACTAAGCAAAACCCTAGCTACGGAGATGGCCCATTGGCACTGCTTCCAAGTCTTCAAGGCATGCTGTGGGGGGGGCCTAACTGAAACCCAGCGTCCCAAACCCACCGGAATCAACGGATTAGCGAACCGAGACACGGTTCGGGTGCTACGGGAATTCTAGTCGGGCACCTAGGGGGCATTCTACTAGTGATAACAAGTTTACTGTTTGTTGAGTCTGATGCTACATCCAGGAGCCGCTCAGCAAACTTTGAGATAGAAATCTCTATAATTTTAGGATACTGATTCAACCACTCATACAGTTTCTCACCTTCTCGAGGATCTAAATTTATAATTTCCTTCTGGGTAGATTGAGGCATTCTCGAGGATCTAAATTTATAATTTCCTTCTAGGTAGATTCAGGCATGGAATAATATTTGGCGGCACTTCCAAGCTCCCCAGACCATTTGGTTAGCCACAATATGTGCGACTCATTTGACAAAAGATAAATTCTGGTGTGGACAGTAGCATTTGATACACTAGCCAAATCTATGTTGTTGGAATAACTTACATATTTCAACAAAGGAGCGTTTTGTAGGTGACTTGAAAATCCCTTCCATTTTTCAGCAATAAAACAAAGAAGTTCAACGTACAGATTTTCAGGCAAGCTTGTCAACCAATTAGACAACCGAATACAGGTAGATAACCACGCCCAAAAAATTCAAGCTATTATAAAACTCTTGTTTATCAAGATAAGGATGGACTATGTGTACATTATGAGAATATAGATGAATGAAGTCGCTTTGATGAACATGTCCTCTTGCTTTCTCCAGAATGCGTTTAAAAGTAGGGAGTATTGTCCGAGCTTCTGTTGGTTTACATAAACGTTTATTCCCAACGCTGACGTCACATAAAACCACTTCCTTAGCTTTCAATTGGGTCTGAATGGCATCTCTAACTTGTGTTAGTTGTGGATAACGAGGAATATGAAAGGGAAGGTACCTATAGACCCAAGTGTTCCATGATAGAGGTGAATTACCACTTATCAGAGCATGAAATGCTGAACAAAAGGCTAATGGAACACAACGAAGGATTCCCTGGTTCCGGCATGTATCTAGCAGGTGTCCCTTAAGGCCTTTTGGATGCGAGATGGAACGAGCCATAGAATGAAGACTCTGGCTCAAATCGACAAACCGTCGACTCCGTTGGATTCAGGACACTAGGATAGTGCTATGGGTGCTCCTCTCCTCTGATCCAGTGGCCCCAGTGTCATCTTGTACGTCCATCTTGGAAACTAGGGTTTTGCTCAGTAAGGTAGTGTGCAATTTTTGCACATGGGGGTCAAATTTGTAAAATCATCGACCAGGCAAGTATGGCTAGTGTTCCCAGCCGGAACCTGCCTAGACTAACTTGCAGGACTCCCCGAAACCCATTTTTGTTGCACAGTTGGAGTTCTATGCCCCCGACAGGTATCCATCAGGTGTCCCTGAAGGCCTTTTGGATGCAAGACGGAACGAGCAATAGAATGACGACCGTGGCTCGGATCGACAAAACGTCAACTCCGTTGGATTCAGGATGCTAGGATAGTGCTAGGGGTGCCCCTCTCCTCCGGTCTGGTGGCCCCGGTGTCATCTTGTACGTCCATCTTGGAAACTAGGGTTTTGCTCAGTGAGGGAGTGTGCAATGTTTGGACATGGGGATCAACTTTGGAAAATCATCCACCGGGCACTTGTGGCTAGTGTTCCCATCTGGAACCTACATATACACACTTGCATGACTCCCTGGAAACCGGTTTTGTTGCACGTTGGAGTTCTATGCCCCCCACAGGTATCCAGCAGGTGTCCCTAAAGGCCTTTTGGATGCGAGACGGAACGAGCCATAGAATGAAGACCGTGGCTCAGATCGACGAACCGTCAACTTCGTTGGATTCAGGATGCCGGGATAATGCTAGGGGTGCCCCTCTCCTCCGGTCCAGTGGCCCCGGTGTCATCTTGTACGTCCATCTTGGAAACTAGGGTTTTTCTCAGTAAGGGAGTGTGCAATTTTTGCACGCGGGGGTCAACTTTGGAAAATCATCCACTGGGCACTTGTGGTGATGATGATGATGAAGACGTTGATGATGATGGTGATGGTGATGGTGATGAAGATTATGATGATGATGAACATGGTGATGATGATGATGGAGATGGTGATGATGATGGAGATGGTGATGGTGATGATGAAGATGGTGATGGTTCCACCTCGCATCCAAAAGATGGAGATAGTGATGATTATGAAGATGGTGATGATGATGAATATGGTGGCATTGATGATGAAGATGGTGGCGTTGATGATGATGTTGATGGTGGTGAAGTTGATGGTGATGGTGATGGTGATGGTGAATATGGTGATGGTTCTGTCTCGCATCCAAAAGATGGATATGGTGATGATGATGAAGATGGTGATGATGATGAAGATGGTGACGTTGATGATGATGGTGATGGTGGTGAAGTTGATGGTGATGATGATGGTGATGGTGATGGTTCCGTCTCGCATCGAAAAGATGGAAATGGTGATGATGATGAATATGGTGATGATGATGAAGATGGTGACGTTGATGATGATGGTGATGGTGGTGAAGTTGATGGTGATGGTGATGGTGATGATGATGAAGATGGTGATGATGATGAAGGCGTTGATGATGATGGCGATGGTGATGAAGATGATGATGAAGATGATGAAGATGGTGATGATGATGGACACGGTGATGAGGGACCTACAGATGACAATGATGATAAAGATGGTGATGATGATGAAGATGGTGATGATGATGAAGGCGTTGATGATGATGGCGATGGTGATGAAGATGATGATGATGATGATGATTATGAAGATGGTGATGATGATGGAGATGGTGATGAGGGACCTAGATATGACCATGATGACGAAGATGGTGATGATGATGAAGATGGTGGTGATGATGAAGGCATTGATGATGATGGCGATGGTGATGAAGATGATGATGGTGAAGATGGTGATGATGATGGAGATGGTGATGAGGGACATAAAGATGACCATGATGACGAAGATGGTGATGATGATGAAGGCATTGATGATGATGGCGATGGTGATGAAGATGATGATGATGATGATGAAGATGGTGATGATGATGGAGGATGTGATGAGGGACCTATAGATGACAATGATGATGAAGATGGTGATGATGATGAAGATGGTGATGATGATGAAGGCGTTGATGATGATGGCGATGGTGATGGTGATGAAGATGATGATGATGGTGGTGATGATGATGGAGATGGTGATGAGGGACCTAGAGATGACCATGATGATGAGGATGGTGATGATGATGAAGATGGTGATGATGATGAAGGCGTTGATGATGATGGAGATGGTGATGAAGATGATGATGATGATGATGAAGATAGTGATGATGATGGAGATGGTGATGAGGGACCTAGAGATGACAATGATGATGAAGATGGTGATGAGGGACCTAGAGATAACGATGATGATGAAGATGGTGATGAGGGACCTAGAGATGACAATGATGATGAAGATGGTGATGATGATGAAGATTGTGATGATTATGAAGGCATTGATGATGATGGCGATGGTGATGAAAATGATGATGATGATGATGATCAAGATGATGATGATGATGGAGATGTTGATGATGATGAAGATGATGATGATGTTGATGATGATGAAGATTATGAAGATGATGGAGATGTTGATGAGGAACCTAGAGATGACAATGATGATGAAGATGGTGATGATGATGATGATGATGGTGATGATGATGAAGACGTTGATGATGATGAAGATGGTGATGTGAATTGCATATTAATGGTGTGGATTGGTATAAGGTGGTGCTCTCAAATAGCTATTTCATTATGAAATTTTTAACAAGACATGAATTAAATTTAAGATGTAAGTGTATTGTTAAATATAGTGAGCATTGAGCATGGGGAACATAGTCTATGAATATGTGTATTGTTAAATATAATTTGGTTGGGTGAAGCTAATAACCAACATAATCAACATAATATAAGATTTTTTTGGTTTGGGGATATACCTCAAGGTACCCAAAGCATGAAAAAATTTTGGGTGGCCGCAACACCAAGAGAACAAAAAGTGTTGAAGAGGACATGTGGGGTGGGAGGTCGGCCTCCAAAAACTCAAGCATTGACATGAGTCATGAGTGAGGTAGGTCTAAAGCAACTTATTTTGTGGAGTGGTGTTGCATTTTGAAGTTCCCTTGGTCATTGTGTTCTAGTTGCATTGTTGGTTTTGGCTATTTGTTCCCAATGTTAGGAGTTTTTCTTTCCTTTTTTCTTTAACTTGTGTGCATATCTCTAGGCATTCATCTAAAATTTTCCCAATATATCTATCCAAGTTCATTCTACCTTCATTAATGATTTTTGACCTCAAATTTCAATCTTCTTCTATGGTCATGTATTATTTATCTCAGGGAATTTATTTATATCCAATGTATTTGACTCTAAGAACCTCTCATGTGTGATTATAAAAAAATCAAGATTCCGTCAACCCCCAAACATGCCCTTTCAAAGATTTTTTTATCTTTGAGTGTGGTATGGGTGCCAACATGAGGTTTTGTCTACTAAAGATGGATCTTTCCGTCTTGACCATGGTTGAGGTGATGACAATGAGGTTCATATGACTCCAATGAATCTTCCATGGATCATGGGGTAAAATGATCTCTCAAGTATTATTGCATGTGAACTTGCACGTACCAAGCTACAACAAATCTTTCACAGGAGTGGATTTGTCTATGTGAATAGATAAGTGAAAAGCTTTTAGCAACAAGACCTATCAATTTTAACTTGGAAGTATGGGAAATGTTCTAAGTGGGATTGAGAGGCTTGATGGTGATTGTAGTAGTGGGAATGGTATTGGTGAGAATGATTTCATGATAGTGGAATTAAACATTAAGATGGTGACCCTAGAGCTTGGATCCTAGCCTAGAAACATGAGAGCCTAGCCTAAAAACCCTAGTTGGTAGCGTAAACCCTAGTATGTATTCTAATCACAATGAAACCCTATTATGTAGCCTAAGATCTAGCCCTGAATTATAATACATATAAAGATTAAATCATTTTCATTGTACATATATATTCATGTGCATACATTTGAATCCAAATCACTATACACATATATGTATAGTTTCTCATCTAGATAGCAAGGGTGCATACAACTAGAAAACCATTGTACCTAGCACCGAATACCTAATTTAGAAACCTAATGGTTTGAAATTGGTTGTACCATGAAGATTTTTATATGGTGGATATGCACACCTATGGCAACCTTCTCAATGGATGGAAAACCTAATATTATCATAACATTAGTAAAGCTTAGTCCAACATGTAGTAATGCTTACATGTTCTAGTGTTGATGACACACTAATGGATGCATGCAACTTGATGGTGATTGTAGTAGTGGGCATGGTATTGGTGAGAATGATGTCATGATAGTGGAATTAAACATTAAGATGGTGACCCTAGAGCTTGGATCCTAGCCTAGAAACACGAGAGCCTAGCCTAAAAACCCTAGTTGGTAGCGTAAAACCTAGTTTGTATTCTAATCACAATGAAACCCTATTATGTAGCCTAAGATCTAGCCCTAAATTATAATACATATAAAGATTAAATCATTTTCATTGTACATATATATTCATGTGCATACATTTGAATCCAAATCACTATACACATATATGCATAGTTTCTCATCTATATAGCAAGGGTGCATACAACTAGAAAACCGTTGTACCTAGCACCGGATACCTAATTTAGAAACCTAATGGTTTGAAATTGGTTGTACCATGCAGATTTTTATATGGTGGATATGCACACCTATGGAAACCTTCTCAATGGATGGAAAACCTAATATTATCACAACATTAGTAAAGCTTAGTCCAACATGTAGTAATGCTTACATGTTCTAGTGTTGATGACGCACTAATGGATGCATGCAACTTGATGGTGATTGTAGTAGTGGGAATGGTATTGGTGAGAATGATGTCATGATAGTGGAATTAAACATTAAGATGGTGACCCTAGAGCTTGGATCCTAGCCTATAAACACGAGAGCCTAGCCTAAAAGCCCTAGTTGGTAGCGTAAACCCTAGTTTGTATTCTAATCACAATGAAACCCTATTATGTAGCCTAAGATCTAGCCCTAAATTATAATACATATAAAGATTAAATCATTTTCATTGTACATATATATTCTAGTGCATACATTTGAATCCAAATCACTATGCACATATATGCATAGTTTCTCATCTATATAGCAAGAATGCATACAACTAGAAAACCGTTGTACCTAGCACTGGATACCTAATTTAGAAACCTAATGGTTTGAAATTGGTTGTACCATGAAGATTTTTATATGGTGGATATGCACACCTATGGTAACCTTCTCAATGGATAGAAAACCTAATATTATCATAACATTAGTAAATCCTAGTCCAACATGTAGTAATGCTTACATGTTCTAGTGTTGATGACGCACTAATGGATGCATGCAACTTGATGAGTGTGAATGTGTGACTCCATTAGTGTAATGCACTTGTCCTAAATGTATTTAACAAGTGTCTGAGTGTCCAATAGATGAATTATGATGTCCTAATACCCCTCAATCCCTTCCAAACAAAATTCGACAGCATTTGGGGTATTGGGGTAACAAGTTGGTGTGTTGAGGTGGATAGAGCCTAAAAAATACACCTTATAGTAGTCATTTATTGTAATGTCAACTATACATGTGTTTAAGTCAACGTGTCTACATACAATTAGATTGCTATCACGTGATGATAAATTAAGGAAGTCCTAATTGTAAATGGTAGTGGATGTGATGGTCATCAAATCAAAGGTGGATATCCGTGAGTGAGAATTAATGAGCTAGCTATACATCGTGCTCTAGGTTGTCCTATTTGTATGGTGACAATTGATTAAGAAGTGATTCCATAACTTGGTTATTAATTTGTTGCATGATCTTAAGTGGACAAAATGGTCAAAATAAATACTAGTGACGACATTTCATTATGTAGAGTATGGACATTTTGGATCTCATTATGTAGAGCTATTAAAAATCATGTTGGATCTCATTTTAACCTTTTGACGACAATGGACATTTTCTATTTTTAACTATTCTTTTCCTAGTACTCAAGTTCCCAATATATATCTTATGTGCCATGAGGTGTGATTTGTCCATCCATTTATTCCATTTGTTTTTAGATTAATTCTCACACATGATTTTGTTTGAGTTAGCCTATGTTTACAATGTTTTCTTAACATAGATACCATTAGAAGCTTTTACATTTGGAAAGATAAACCAAGCTGAACTATGATATCCAACTTCTCTTCTAAGATCTAGGTAAAACCCAAATTTAGACAACATCACATCATGATACACACAACATGAGACAACAACATTAGACAACTAGATATATAAATCACATAACTGAAAATCCATGTACATCGAGGCGACAAAACTCATCCAAACATATACAATTTCTAGCAAATAGTGGAACATGGTTCCCAATGTACATACAATGGCAACTCGTGCCCTATACAAAATGAAACAACTCATGACGTAGATCCAAAATACATGGCAACTCATGCTGTATATACAAAGTACATGGAAACTAGTGCACAAAAGTGTCACATCATGGCTAATGTACATAACAGATGGTGTGTCAAGCATTGTGACCGCCCCCATCACTCCCAAGTGCATCTCCAAAGTCGATCTTCCTACTCTTCGAGCTACCAGTGGCTCAGGTCTTGCTCTGTCTAGGAGTAGACCATCTCTCCAGGATCTGGAACAAATGATATAAGATACCGTCATTTTCAAGCATTTGCAACATTTACCACATTTATAACACAAATTTAGAATTCGAATCTTAAATAAATCACCTCTGATGTCAGTGGGAAATGTGAGGCAGGTGTCCTAGATTTGCGGAGCCTCTCATCAATTCCAACCTACAACATTTACAACAATCATTTCATTGAAAAGTAATAATTGCTTAAATTAGTTTTTGTTAATGCATCAAAATATTTTCATAAATTAGCTTGATTCTCACTGTGAACACCTCCAACGATGGACATGGCTGGGCTTATGGGCTAGTAGGTGGAGCGGATGGCTAGACAGCTAGCTTCGATGCAGTCATGGGGTGGGCGTAGATTTAGTGGCAGCCACTACAAGTGCAACCACTGGAGGTACAGATGAGGGTACTGGAAGAGTAGATGCCACAATAGTGGCGGGAAGTGGGGATGATATGGTGGGAGAAGACATGGTGGTATGGGGTGGAGGAGGACGTCGTGGATGATGAACCCCTGTCGGTTGTACGATAGAGGGTCTCGAACGAAAAGGACTAGGGGGGATGTTGAGGGATGGTGCATGGGAGGGAAGTCCTGCATGGAGGGAGGATGATGGAGGAATGGGAGGTTGTGGACGAAGAGGGGAAGGTGGAAGGAAGGGGGGGGCATGGACAAATGGGGGAGGATGGATAGACATGTGGGCATGGATAAATTGGGGAGGATGTATATACGTGGGGGCGTGGACAAGTGGAGGAGGATGGATGGAGGGGGGAGTATGGCCGGGGAGGGGGGGATGGAGGAAGGGAGGGATTGGACGGAGGGAGGGGTCTAGATGGAAGCGAGGGGGGGGACTCATGTGAGAGGGTGCAAACACAGGACTAAAATGGGCACCTGCAGCTCTTGGTGGCACCTACATATACATTTGTAATATCACAATTTAGTAAACAAACAATAAATTAAACCATAGTAAGTCATAACAATTCAAATTAAAAGCGTGCTTTTAACTACACATTGTACATGTGTATATGGTGATCTACTAATCCATGGCAGTGATGGTTGATCACTGTAGTCATGGAACACCTGTGGACACCAAAATGCATGCATGTTATGAACATGTTAAACAAGTCATTATTTAGGCAGTCAAGATATTCAAAAACATTGTACGAACTATCAACGTGTATGCCATAAATATAAATTCTTAAGTAATATAAATGACAAGTAATAACAATATTATGTGAGGTACTGAAAATACCTCTGTGTGAGGTGCCGCAATTTCAGTTGCAGCTGCCATTGCGGTATCCAGGTTGGGAGATCCTATGTTCTCCCATGTTGTTGTATCAGCTCTAAATATATGTACATTGAAATAATAGTTTAAGTCAAACAAAAATACTTTAAAAATACTTTACAATTTATCAAGTGATGATTGAAAACACATTAAAAAAATTGTTGACCTGATCCATATAACAGCCCTCGATCGGGACAGGGAAAGTGTGCCCACAATGGGAACAAAGATGTGGCACTGTCCCCGTCGAACTGGAATTCCCAACATGGCTACCACTGGTCACGGGTCTATCCTGGCCCTATCGTGAAGGCCATGCACCTGGATCTCTATCAAGGTCACCCGACCTCTCCACTGTAGTCGCTGCTACAAAGGAGGTGTGTCTGAGGAGTCCACGTGCAACATTCCTCATTGCCCCCTCGATCTGATCAAGCTTGTGGGGTAACTGAGGTGGCTGGGGAGAGGGGTTGGGGTCGCACCTAGGAGCCAGTGGCCCTCTCAGTGGGTTCCTCCTGGCAGCAGGTCGATCTTGGGAAGAGCCACGCCCAACACCCTGAACTCGGTTATGTCAAAATAGTTGACATGTAAACTGAGGAAAAACTCATCCCATAGCTGCCGAAGGAAGTACTGTGGAACCTCCCTATTATTGCAGGGAGGTTTATCATACAACATGAACCACCTTTGCATCCAATTGTCCCTCCGCGGTTGGTAATGACACCAATCCATGCAGATACGTTGCTTTCTAGTGTCCAGTGGTTCATTTGTTTTTGGATCGGTGAACATACTGTATAATTGGGATTTTGTAATGTTCAAATATTTTATTGCTTCCTTGGAGATGCACATGGAGTAATACTCCCGCATCCTAGCTCTAAATTCAGTCATGTCGGTCAATTGCTGGTGTGCATGGATGAGGGAGTCAATTGAGTTCTCAATTGACATGGCAAGAGACAATCGAGATGGTTCCCTCGAGTTTCTTAGTTTGCGAGTGTGCACTCGTATTTCATTTACATAATGGTTAAGGTCATCTTGTTCAAAATTTGGTTGGGGGTTTTGGTTTTGTTCGGCATTTGGATTTTGTTCACTGTTTTCTTCGGCATTAAGTCCAAGGTTTGGGTTTTCTTGTGTTCCACCGGACTCAGGGTTAACATCTTGTTCACTCATTGTCTCAGTTTACAATCTGTAATTGAAAATTGGTTCATCGTTTTCAAAATTTGGGAATTATTAACAATTAAATAAATGAAAAAAATCAAAAAATTGACACAAAGAATGAATAAAATGAAAAAAAACTTTATATTTACCTATCAATCGATGTGTTGATGAGTTTGTGGGTATTCTTGGGTGGTTTTGGAGTGGATTTCACCTCCTTTGGTGGTTGAATCGATGCGCACATGGGGGTGGAGGTCGCGCTTGGCCAAATAGCAGAATGGGGAAATTGTGCTCTGTTTTTTTTTTTTAACAGAGGCGCATGCGCGCCCCAGTTGCACGCACGCGCCTCGGTTTGGTACTGAACCTAGCGACGTGTGTGTGCTGCCTTAGGTGCGTACGCGTCATTTTTTTCTCTGCTAGCGCGTCCCCATTGCAACGGATTTGGGGACCATCTTCGTGCGCCTGCCCTTATAACATAGGGAATTGTCTAAATCAATTCCCTTCTAAGGGGGAATGAATAGTAAAATCTCAGCAATTCGAATATGTATGCCTCAAAGAAAAGGCATACTATACTTTCCAAAACAAACTCTACTTCCATTAGAACGGGGTATTTCTGAATCAACTACTATATTTGAAGTTCAATTTTCCACAATAATTGATACTAGAGAAGTGCTAAATTTGCAAGGGAACATACATGCTACACTCTTGTAACATACAATATATACATTGAGTGCTACCTTCGAGGGGAATGATTCATAGCGAAATTAGAGTTTCAAAGGGGACCTTTTCTATTTGTAAACCAAAGTTTATTTGTAAAAATGGATTTCATTGAGTAAAGGATTCATATTCCATGCAGACTAACTTATCAAAATTTTAAGACTTATAAGTTGACCATCAAACATGAAGGACTACCATTTAATATGCTTTAGAAGAAGTTGTGGAATAATTGTGTAAGGAATTATCTTGGTAACAATTAGTTTTGTTTGTGTAGAGATGATATAAGGACAAGTCACTTACTGTATTTCTTCACTAGATCAAAGCATATGTTAGTAATGTTAGAATATTGAGAATATGAAAAAATCATACAACAATACAAAACATGCATAGCATTCAAGCTACTCTAGTCTTCTATCTAATCAAGCAACAAATAACATTAGAAAAAATGGAGATAAGAGAATAGACAAGAGAACACCAGATATACATGGTAAAAACACAAATGGGAAAACATCCATGGGAAGGGAAAAACCTTCTTATTCATCAATAATATCCAATCTTACAAGAGAGAGCTTCCACACATCACACTCCATCTTCACAACACACAAAGTGTGTCTACAAAATGATCATTAGATGTCTCTCATTATTTTTCATATGTCTTGATAAGACCCTCTTGACTCTATTATATACCAAGAGGTAAGGAGGAATCACATTCCAATATTACATGTGGGATAAATGTAATTTCACCTCTTTATATAATAAAAGGTAACACGAGTAAATTATTACATAATACATGTGGGATAAATCTTCTACATAAGAGTAGACATCATTACCTTCCAAATTAATACAACCAGTCATCATTACATATTCCAACACTCCCCCTTAATGATGACTAGGATATAGAATACAAATGGAGAAATATGGTATTACATAACATCCCCCTTGATGACAGTTTCCAAAATGTCCATAAGTTGTGAATAAAAACACACTGTGCCTCATACGGTAGATGAAGAGAACAATCACTTCTCACTGAACCATGAAATTGTATTTGAACCAAATTGTATGACAAACTCTTGCAAAATAACACAATAGTGTATGGCCAATACAACATAACATGTGGCAGAAAGCTCCAACTGTAGAATGCCTAGATCTAAAGAGAAGCCTCAATAGCTACTAGATCCAACATCAAAATACCTATAACATGTGGCAAGAGATCCAACAACAAAGTGCCTATATCTAAAAGAGAATACATAGTGGCTACTAGATCCAATAGAAAAATTCCTAGAACACCACAATGGTCATCACAACCAGAAATCAACATATAGTTGAAAGAAATATACAAAATACTTCATCATGAATACAAGAACCCAATGGTATACCATCATAAATGATATTGTACAGACAGTCATCACAACCAAGCTGAAAGATGTAATAAAACTTTGCAATAGACCTCATCACGAATACAAGACCCCAATGGTCTACCATTGAAATGATATTGTGCAGATAATTATCATGACTTTAATAGTAAAATATGGTTCTTTATTACCTTATATATGGAATATGGTGATTGAAATTGTTGCGTTCCCCGACCTCCCTGGTGGCATTCAAATGCCATGGGATACCCTATGGTACTTTTTTTCTTCAATTTCTTCCAATTTCACACACAGCTGCAATGGCTCTCCATCTACAATCCACAATTCCATCCAATCTGCAATCCGCAGTTGGATTCAAAAGTCAGATTGCCAAAATATCCTTCCGCGAAATCTATTTTCCGACTTCCGCAATCCGCATTGTAGAACTTGGAAAGGAGGAAGTCCAATTACTCCACTCTGACAAAAGATTCTTCCTGATTTCCGCAATCCACATTCCGCATTGCGGAACTCATAAATTGAAATACCAATTCACCAACCCGAGAGAAACCATCCTCTGAAATCCACAATCCGCATTCCGCATTGCGGATGCGAAAATGCGGAAATCCCAAATATCCATTCCAGAAAAGATTGGCCCCCGCAATTCACTATCTACATTGCGGATGCGGAAGGGTCCTTGCATATACGGAAAGGTCATTACCACAGACCCCTGTACCAGCAAGGTTCTAAGGCAACTTCAGAAAGTGATAAATCCCTCATCCTTGGTCCAAATTGGACAATCCCAATACTGTTAGAAATCTCTTGGAGAGATCTATCCAATGATATGAACCCCTATTCAATATGAGAACTCTATCCTTGTCCAATTTCCAACTTAAACATTCTTCATAACCTCTCCAAGGTGCCTTTACCCTACTGCAAGGAACTCTGCTCCAATTCTACCATTCCTTCTCTCCTTCTTCTGATCCATAGAGGAGCCTGTCCCTTTCCCAAATCCTGGCTAGAGTGGTCCTGCACATTTACGAGACTTAGCCCCAATTCATTAAAATACAATACAAAAGCATTACCAAAGGGGATTACAATTATGCATAAGCACACTCCATGAACACAAGAATGAAACCTGATACACATGTGCATAGAGGGGAATACATGCACATAGATTTCTCAGGCAGATTGATGAAAGCATGCAGGGCTTAGCCCTATTCCTCAAACATAATCACATATACGTACCAATATAAGGATAGAATGTAAGGTGAAAGACACATTTAATTGACACACACATATAAATTAGTCATATTAACACACAGTGGAGTGAGGCCTTATTTACACACACATATGCCATCAATAAAATGCATCACTAATCAAACAGTGCAACAACAAGATGAGAAACATACGCAACAGACTTAGCACCTTGCATAGGCATATAGTCCTATTCATCCATGGACCATTCCCATAAGCAAATAGATGCATGCATGACTAAACATGTACTATGAGACCAAATCTATTCAATGCATCTATAACCTGCAAGGTTAGTATAATATTAACTCAAGCAACTAATGAGGCATTTATACATGAATTCGGCCTCATACTCAGGCTCATACCTAGCTCCCTAATGATCCATTTCATACAATCATTAAATAAATAACTTGAACATAAGAAGTATAACATAAAACATGAAATAACACCATTTGAACACCACAAGGGAACTTATCTTTTGCATTGAACCTCCAAGTGAATTGGATATGGAATGCAACTTTCCAACCCAACCATAGATCTCTGCCTAGCCTCTATTATTTTAGAAATCAGAGATCACCCCCGAGATGGGGCTATGTATTCAATAAGGAGCATCACTCAGACTCACTCACATCATTGATTCACAGTCACTTACGGCATCCAACCAACAGTTAGCTTATCAAGCAAATGGGAAAGGAATGTAAGGGTTTCTGGCTCAATAAGCTCCTCCACATATCTATGGGCATATCCCAATGATTTCATATAGTTTCAAGCACCCCCATCACCCTACTCTCAGTCTAGGTAAGGTTCCCTTCACTGTTGCATAGTCCCTAGGGCACCCCTTCCCCTAGCAATGACCTGGGTAAGTATGGTTGAACTTGACTGCTAAATCAGGGTAAATAATCCCTCTCAAGATTTGGAAGGTAAGCTACAACCTCTAGGATCCTTCCCACTTAGGTTTTCTTCCCCACTTTCCTCTGGTGGAACAATGTTATTCAACAACTGGATTCTCGGCCACTAACACAGGGTTCTTCCTCACGGTTTTCCTGAGCGTCTCACGCTCTGTAATTCACCCCAAAACTCAGGTTCGTGGATTTCTCCACAGGTTTTCCTCCCATGCATGTTTTTTTAAGTGTATTCGGCTCTATAATTCGCGGTATTGCACAAAATCACGATTTATCCTTCTATGCTTCACGGCTATATTCTCTGCGATGTGTAAGGGTTCCACTCTAGTCTGTGTCCCCTCTCTCTTCCCACTCCATGCCCATGTGATCCCTAACGACCTCAGGATGGAGGAACATGTCTCCCCATGAAGTGAAGTGGCTTATGGGTCAAGCCACCGGCTCCCATACCTTGCCATCTCCAAATTTAGGCTGCCCCATACTCCATCGGTCTCATGCCCAGTCTTCCTATCATACTTGCCTTGCAGCAGCAATTAATGGAAGTTAGGACAATCTAAGGGTTCTCAGGGTGAAAAATGGAAACCTAGGGTTCCATCCCACACCCTCTCACCACCCTAGTGGATACATATTTCCCCTCATTTTGTTGCATCCATAGTCAGTCCTTGGTATTTTATTACATGGTGTCATTTACAATCTTCCATGGCTTACTAGCACATGGATTACCAGAATGTCAAATACTTGCCTATGTAATTAAACATAATCATCCACTAGTGGGGCCTTGGCCATAAGCTCCACACTAGGGAAAACAAACACACACACATTGCATTTATACATTATTTACATGAAAGCCAAAATAGCCTAAGGTCGGAATGAGGGATATTACAGATATCACATTACATTCCCCCTTGAATGACAACTTCAAACATTTGAGATAAAGAAGCAAATAGGATCACACTTTCTTGCCAAGAATAAGTCGATCAACGAGGAACAATGTTGAAAGAACAAAGATAATCACAACATATGCTTAAGATAGGAAGGAATGTTAGAACCAAGCTGCACCACAACTCTTCACAAATACACAGGAAGTGAAGTAAACAGAGAGCTAATATTCATAGAGAAATTCCAAGAGTAAAGCATATATAATAAACATGATAAGGCCATAGAATCAATACATGACATGATATATGAAATGATAATATGAGATTGCTCAAGGCCATATAAATATTGAGCAAAATATGATTGAAATAAACATGACATGATATATATGAAAATAGATCAAAATGTTTAACATGATCAACATATAGAAAATTATGATCAAATCATGATATCACTTATAAAAATATGAAATGATTAGTCATTAAACATGGGTTAATTTCTGGTGGTCACCATGTTAACATGCTAGAGATGAATACCTTGAAAATGTCCATGCTTCCATATACGAATGTCCGCAATACATGATAAAGAAACTAAACATTATTAAGAAATAACAAGGATCTTATGACAAGCCATTATAGTATAAAGCATGATTCAACGAGAAATTAGCAAGAGAAAATATGATCACATAACATAAGATATCACATATAGATGGAAAACTATAGACATTAAGCATTTGTTAGAGCAGTAAGAATTAGATGGTTTCTTGCCGTCATCGTGAGAAATGTTAAAGATACATGCTATTAAAATGTCAATCACAAAGATAGGATAGTGACAAGTAAATAGGAACAAGTGATAACCTCTAGAAACGTCATGAAATAGACTAAGAAACTAATCTCTAGTACAACAAAGTACAAAAACCTATGACCAAAAGCATTCGTTGTCCAAATTAGTTAAATCAAACACTAAATATTTAGAAAACAATATTTAAGAATATTTTGATTTTTTTTTTAAAGGACATAAATATGCAAGAGCATAATGGGAAGATAAATATTGAACAAAATATGAAACCATGCTAGAAGCATCATCATTATTAGAAGAGTGAGACCATGTAGAATATTGAACCAAAAAGTTGTTCAAATAAAAAAATGATAACAATATAGATATGAAAATATTGTCATCAAGCAACTAAGTCCTAAGCATGGGTTCATATCTTGATGTCACCATTGCAATACTATAGATCCATGCCCCTGAAAAATTTCAAAACATCTTCCACACAAAGAAGGTTAGAGACATGTAAAACACAAACAAGACAACCTCTGTAAACATGATGAATAAACTAAGAACATAAACCCTAATGTAAAAGAACAAGAAGCTCATGGAAATAATTTCAAAATAAGAGATGAATATTGAGAATATGAGAAAATCATACAACAATACAAAACATGCAAAGAAAAAACTATTCTAGCTTTCTATCTCACCAAACAACAAAGAACATGCATACAAATGGAGATAAGAGAATAGACAAGAGAAAACTAGATATATGTGGTATAACCCCAAATGGGGAAACATCCATAGGAAGGGTAAAATCTTTTTATTCCTCAAAATATCTTAAACATTACAACTTGATATCCACTCCACATATGCTATCCCACAAAGACATCACAATGCATTTACAAGATACCTCCAAAGACACCCCCTCGCCTCTATTATATTAGAGTAAGTCATCACTACATATTCCAACAAGTAATAGGATACCTAGAGATCAACCAAAAAATCCAAAAATAAATAAATAAATAAATAAAGAGTTGACCAAACCATTAAAAAATTACCAAAGCACATAGAAAACGATGCCACTTCTGCAATCTCTTGAAGAATTGAGACTTTAACCAATGATTACTATCATCTATTTACTCATAGTTGTAATGCATTGTTCCACTTAATTGCACTATATGTTTCTTACACTATTGTACAATTTTTTTTCGCTTTTGGATAATGCAATCCTTTTGTGTGTCATTTTCATCTAACATAATATGCTTATTTCATAAGTTGAAATTACATCTTATTGTGACTTGATTTTCAATCGTCTCTTTAAGATTGATACTTTATGAATGCATTTTGTTATATAAATAGATAGATGTTTTTCAATAATAATTTATTATAAAAAAACTTCCAAATTTCCAAAAATGTATATTTTATATATTCCATTTATCACTATAAAAATACTCCAACTCAAAGCCTTTACTCTGAAGCACGTAAGTCAAAATTTATTTCCTTTACTCTGAAGCACGTAAGTCAAAATTTATTTCCTAAAAAGTTGAGACGCTTTCAAATCTTTTATGAATGAAATCCTTCGCATGAATATTTTCTTTTGCTTGGTTGGTTTAGATTTTTTTCCTCTTGACTTTTTTTGCAATTTTTCCTACATGTATGCCATTGTATTTTTTTTTATGTTTTTGTATTTTTATAAATGTTAGTTTTTCCAAACTTTGAGACCTTTTTTGGGTTCTAAACATGTTTTATTATTATACAAAGTATTGTTGTTGGTAAATAGGCAATTTCAAATTATAATCTCTTATTCTTTAGTGATTTTTCTTGTGAGGAAAGTGATTTGGATTAATTCAGTAGTTGGAACTAATTTTGTAGATACAATTTCTCTTAAAATAAAAATAAAAAATATTCAAAATTCACTTAAGTGACATGAAATGCAAAACCTATGCTTGAATTTGAATATTTAGTATATATTTTATTAAAATTTATATGTCACATTTTTTAATTTATTATTAAAATTTGTATATCACATTTTTTAATTTATTATTGAAAAAAATAGCTTCCTATATAATACTCCTTTCATAATAAGAACATTTGACTTATTCCTTAGTTATTAGAATCAAATGTTGGTATACTAATACATGAATATGAAAACCAATTTAACTCGATACAAGGCATTTTTGTTTATAACTTTCGTGCTTTTTCCCTTCCTTAGTCATTAACGAGAACCTTGATAATTTAAATTTCACCTATACATCAATGCATTGAGGAATTATGAGGCTTGCTTAAATGGATAAATTCTCTTATTGAATTTATCTTGTGTATGATTACATGAGAATTGAATTATCCAGTGAAACGAAGTAAAATTTTGTACGAACATTTATTTTCATCTTAAAAAAAAAGTCTCATTTACATGATTTTGACAAGTTGAAAGTCAGCTTTGTGGGAGCAATAGGTTGGTTTGGAGAATTATAGATGCATATAAAATGTTAACTAGTTATAATAAGGTTTTGCGTCTCGTTTTATCATTTATGTGAAATTGAAATTTTGATGTAGTTTAGATAGTTTTATGTGTAACTACTTTAAATTGAATATTGAATCCCTATGATGCAAGTCCTTCTTATCATGTTTTAAATGGTTTCTTCATATGAATTTTTATATTACAATGATCTTCACGTAAAACTTTCTTATTCAATTTGATAAATAAATGCTTACAAAACATAAAATTATTCCTCATGTATTCACTATACATTAAGAATTTCAAACTCAAACAATCCACAATTGATTCTCTATATTGATGAGAATTATAATTTATATTGGTGAGATACTTTGGCTAAGAAGTCAATGTCATGCCATATGTTGATTTATTTATTTTCAGTTTATCTCAGTAGTTGCTTTTTGTCCATAATTTTTCTTTAATCTAAATTATCGATGTTATTCTTCATTCTTGATTTTGTGGAGATTCTAAATTATGTTTTTGTTTTATATTTCATTAAAATGGTTAGGTCATATGCTATTTTCACATTCTAGATATTTGCAAATTTTAGCACATTTCGTTGTCTTATGTGTGAATGATTTTCCATACACATTTAAGTAACACATAAGTGATTTGAAACTAAACAAATATTGATAATCCAACATCTCCTTAGATGCTTGCTACTATTGCAATTTCCAATGAGACAATTGGAGTTATGGAGGAGCATAATATCTTTGTTTCACACGTGAAGGAGCAGTCCTCATCTTTTTTTAGCATTCTTTAGAAAATCAAGAGCACAACCTCCTCTACAATCATCTTTTGCAAGGTCGTTATATTATTATGAATATTGCTTTAGGTGGCCATCAATGATTTTAGTCTAATATATTTTTTGCAGTTTTGGTTTTTAATATTTTGCCTCCAATTCTTAGGTGTTTTAAGTTCCACATAAATATGTCCCACAAGAGGGTTTATTCATTCGTGCATTGACTGTAAAACAACATAAAAGTTCGTAAAAATTTTAGATGCAAATAAACAAAGGTGTAATAATTTTGATAATTAATGTTTGTTTCGATTTTAATGTCATTGAGTCCACATTTTAGATATTTCATTATGTTGTCTCATTCAAAATATAATTAATAATTAATTATTGTTTATATAATTTTTTTAACTAATTGTCAAACACCATAAATTACGCAAAAATGAATTGTCTAACATTGAAAAAAATGCATAAACCTATTATATTGAATCTTGAAAATTCAAGAATAACTCAAACAAAAGAAAATAACTCATTGAAGAGTTTATCTAAGAGAAAGAGCATGGCATCAAAGTTGGCCTTCATCAAAATCCTCTTTCGACTAAAAGTTCAAAAGGAGAGCATGTTAGCACGCGCCAACGAAATAAAAAGGGTATTTGACCAACTTGTCAATGTTGGGTCGAAAAGTGAGGAGGAATATAACATTGTAATCCTATTGGATAATCTTCTAAGTTATTTTGAAAATATTATCATCTCATGAAAAATAAATTATGCGATGCAATTTAAGATAAAAATAAATAGTTTAGTTGTTTTCATTTTAAAAATTATGATTTTTTTTGACAAAATTAATTTGTTTATTATTATGTTGAAAAATGTTGTTGAAAAGGGCTAAATCATTGTTCATTTAAACTACTCATGTAACGTCCCCTCACCTAATCTGACCATAGGGAGGGGGCGTCGAGAAATATGGGCTCTCATTTTTTTGCCCTAGATCCATAATACAAATTTCAACAAACAGAATGTGTGCAGAATGCAAATAAACATACACAACGGAATTCAAATTGTCCACACACATCTAATATGAAAATACAAGCATAAACATTACAAGCATCAAATAAAACATTTAGATTCAATACATGAGAATACTTATCTTTAAGAAATGCAGATCCAAGCAACTGGCTGTGTAAGAGCGCTTTCCACCCAACCATAGAACTTGTCCATCCTATACTATTTCAGCTCTCAAGTTCACCCACAAGCTGGGCTATGAGTCCACCAGGGCAAAGGAAACACCTACGGGCTTCTATCTCTCATCCCACAACCCATTCTGCTCTCTATGCTTAGCCAAAAGCTCATACAGAGCTCTACAAGGGCCTCACTTAGCCTCAATCTGTGGCTTCTCAAGCACCTACGAGCAACAGAACTCATGGGTAAGGGTTCTTAGCTTACCCAATTTCTCTGCTCACCTACAACCAACAAAACCCACTTCCCAATCTGCAACATGGTCTCCAAATTCGAATTTCTAGGTTCAAAACAATATGGTAATTTCATGGACAGCCATGGAGAGCTCTGCAACCTCTAAACCTGCATGAAAGAATGAGACAAATGAGAGTTGACTCTAAGGGATATGGGAAAATGGTGGCAAGACAACTGACATAACTTCTGGTAGTAGGGAAAGGACTCCTGGCAGCTGCAAACTGACTTCTGTCATGATAGAACTATCACAAAAGTGCAGCCAGACCCATGCTACAATAACTACATGAGGTGACTTTTCCCACCAACCACACACATGCATCAATTATTGGAAAAATGGTCAAAAAATGAGATAATTGGCTTATTCAAGGCACATGACAGAATTTTGGGTGAGTTCTAAGCTTGACACTTGGCAGCATAGGATTTGGTTTCCCATAGGCACCCTTCCTCTTTCCCTCTGGTGGAATCATAGCCCCTTTGGTTCTCCTTACACAACCATTGTTGGACCATTTTATTATGTATGCACATAAGATTTACATATACTCTAAGTTGGCATAAAAGCCAACTAAACAATCCAAATGAAATATAAACATCATACATGCCTAAACATTCACTAGTCAGGCCTTGGCCTTGAGCTCCGCACTAAGAATACGCACTAGCATATTTACATCATTTTCATTTTAATGCAATGGGGTCAAAATCAGGATATTACAACTCATCAACAAAATATAATTAAAAAAATAAATAAAATATTAATATATAATTCCATATATGGGGTGGAGACGTGGGGTCCTTCCATGGTATGGCTTTTCCTTTTACCACATTTTGCTCACCGATTCCTCACCCTGTCAACCCTTATTCATCCTAGTATGCAAATAGATTGCGAATATGGTGCATTTTAAAAAATAACTTTCCACTTTGGAGTTATCTTCATCAATGCTACCTTCCTATTTCAAGAGCAGCGCCTTGTGTTTTCAGGCCGAGATTTTTTCACAAATGAAGAACTGCTAAAAGGGCTTTATATTGCTCACAGTTTAATCAGAAGAGCCATATAAGAAGGTAATCTCTTCCTATGATTTGACCAAGGATGATGCAAATAATCAAAAAATTGGAGTGTATTCAATGCAAGAAAATAACAATTATTTTATAAATAAGAAACTATTTATAGAGATTTATTTTTCCAAAACCCTATATTGTGTATATCTCAACCTCTTTAATCTCTTGTTTTATCTTTATTAGCCCAGGCAGAGACTATATGTTCCGCTTTTTGCTATTAATCTACTTCATCCAAAAATATTTCTAAAACATAGCTATAGTTTATGTAATGTTGAAAGAATTTGGTTATTTATTTATATTTATTTAATAAAATATTTTAATAAGTGTGTAATCGTTATTGGTGAAAAGGGTTTGAAAAGACAATTTTTATCATTGTAACTGATTAAAAAAAATGAAAATAAAATAAAAATTCAACATGACTTTAAACTTGCAAATGTTAACATCTAAATATTTTATTTATAGTGGATAGTCTGACATAGACATAATCTGACGTCTCATAGAAAAGACAAACAGAGACATGCATAGGGATGGGGTTAGGTTGAGAGCCTTCAAAGTTGATACAGAAAGTTGACAGGTTTGCATGCTCTATCTCTCTTCCAGCTGCTTTCTATTTCACTCATACTTTTTTCGCTCCAATATTTGATGTTGGCTAAGCAAAGGTTGTTTTCAAACTTTATTTTGGCCAAGCAAACTCTGTACAACTGTTTTCCTTGGTGTTTCTAGAAACGTACAATGCAGTCTTTTTGTTTTCATTACTTTTCCTGTTGGAGAAGGTGCTTTATGCATACTGATGCAAGCAGCTATGGTGAAAGTGGTCTTCTTACTGAAGGGTTCCTTCATCTACTAATTACCTGAGACTATGTCTGAAACCTAATTGTGCATAAGTCAAGTTCATCAACCATTCATAGTTTGCATTGAAATAGGAAAGGCCACTGTGAACATCAAGTTGTGCATTAGGTTCATCTGTGTGCTCAGTTTGTTAGTTGGTCATGAGCACAATTGTTGCCTCGCCTTTTTGGTTAGCTCTTCATATTTGAGCTAGATCTTCTAAATATTTTGGACCGAATGTAGTGGAATCGTGATTTTTGCATGGGGGTTTGGATAAATTTGTGCTAGGTGTTTTATATTTCAAGTATTTTCATATGGTGTGGTCTTTCTCAGGTGTTTTGTTTGAGATATACTTTGAATCAATGATGGAATTCAGGTTTTGAACTGGCTCACGATAAATATGGTGGGCTGAATGTGTTTTGTAATTGTTATTTTTACATGGGGGTTGAAATAAAGTTGTGTTGGGTGTTTTAAATTCAAAGTTTTCATATGATTTGGGTTCTGAAAGTTCTCTGCTTAAGCATATATGCTATACAAATTGTTGCTTGAATTCAGATTCTGAGCAGGACCATGTAAATATACTGGGCCGAATGGATTGGAATCGTGATATTTTCCATTGGGGTTTGGATAAAGCTTTGCTGGGTGTTTTTAATTTGAAATTTTTTCATATGGTTTGGGTTTTGAGGATTTTGTCTGGGATTTTGGCGGGGAGCTTATACGGTGGAATCTTCCCAGGACGAAGCAGATCAGTCCCTTTGCTCCCATGTCAAGGAAACATAGAAAGGGTGGTAGAGGCTTTCTACTTGTTGATCATTGCTGCTTATTGTGTCGAGGGACACAGTGGTGTATACGACAGAGTTCATTGAAGGATTTCACTTGATGCAATTTTTCCTTTTAAAGTTCACCTGAATCAGAAGACATTCCGTGGAATACTATTGGATTTTGTGAGGAGTTACTTCTTTTGCCATAATCTTGTTTATTCTTAAATTTTGCAATATTTTGGTGGGATTATCTAGCAAACGTATCAGGGGTTTAAATTTGCAGAATTGGTCATTTGGATTTTGTGAGGAGTTACGTTTTTGGCCAGAATCTTGTTATTCTTAAATTTTGCAAGGTTTTGGTGGGCTTATCCAGCAAACGTATCAGGGGTTTAAATTTGCAGAATTGGTCCGTTTAAGTAGCCAACATTTGTAGACAGTGGCGTGGTTCCACAGATTCTAGACATTGGGACAAGTATCGAAGGGTGCTTTGTGATCTAGTTCTGTATTTTCCGACTGTCAACAAATAAGTTAGCAGAGTTGTGGGATTGTACAGGACAGTGCAGAGTATATCTACAATTTTTTGTAAATATGATTAAGACTTCGAAGAAGCGAGTTTCTTTACCACCCGGTTTCCGCTTCCACCCAACAGAGAGGAGCTAAATGTGAACCTTGGGATCTTCCCAGTAAATTTTCAACTATTAATAGTGAACATCGATTAATTTCTCGGCATGGAATGTTGTGCACCTGGTTTTCTTTTAAAAAAATTCCCAATTTCAAGATCCCTTGAGTTTTTCGGTTTGCTAGTAGTCGGTAGCATACTTTGATTTAATGGCATCCCTCATAGTCTTGATGGTCATAGAAAACGATAAAGAAGTGAAATTTGCATTTAAATTTGAAAGAAATTTATTTTGATTGATTTATCGTTTTGAGATTTATGTCATTATTGTTTGTTTCTATTCTACCTGGTAGTGGAAAAGTTTCAAGCATGTTGGTTTCCTTTATGAATGAGCTGCACAGCAATTTATTGTGGTTTCTTGGAATATTATTGAGTTAGTGATATAAACCAAGAAAAAAGAGTTTTTCATAATTTGATTTTAAAGAACATATGGAGGTAGATGAATTATTTATTAGATTTTTGTTCATTTGGTTTTTCCTGGATTGTATGGTGTTGGGACTCGGAATTTTGTCTATCAGCTAATTGTCTATCTATCAATATTACATTTTGGGTTTATTGGGATCTATGACTATCATTAACATAGAAAAGAAAAAAAGGATTTTGAATCTTAATTTGAAAGAATATTTCCAGATTGATTAGGTATTTGAGATACCTGCTTAGTTTTTGGTTTTATGTTAGCTGGTCATTTCAAAGTAAGTGATAGTTTTATGCTAGAACGAGCATCGTAACCTTTTTAAGGTGCCTTGGAATGCATCCTTGGAAGAACTTGGAATAACTCTGGCAAACTAGTCACAATTTAGATTCAGTTTGATGGCTACATCTAGTTAAACTCTAAACAGTGTTTTGTACCATGTTTTCGAACCTTTCACATGGGCCATGTGAAATACTATTATTCTGTCTCGGTACTTTACTACTTTGACAATAAATTAGTTAGTGTGCCAGAATGAGCCTTGTAGCCCTTTCAAGGTTCGAAGCAATGCATTCCTGCGAGAACCCTGGAAAAATGTTCACATTTGTTAGATTCACTTGGACAGTTATCAACTGTTTCTTTTTGAACTCCAAACAGTTATGTACCATGGTCTGAGTCCCTGACCCTGTCTTTACAAGGCCCATGTGAAATATGACTTTCTGTATTGGTAGGTTTACAATAAATTAGAACCTATCGACAATATATTCAAGGATGAGTTCTAGTTGGTATGGTCATTTGGTAAGTCATCTGCATTTTAGTGTACATTACAATGGAACACGACAATTGTCTACCAAAAGAGACAGTCCATGCTCTGTCACCTACCCAAATTTGGAGACTATTTATTTTATTGCAAAAACATTATGTTAAATTATAATTACAAAGTTTTGTAATTATGACCAAATCTGGTCAAGGATGATTGTAATGACATATTATTATTATTTAATAAATTAAAACAGGAGACAGACACCCAAGGGAACTGTTAAATGACTGTTCACTGACCCACTAGGAGGAATGGAAGTTGTTAGAAGGCATGGGACAAGTGTCAACATTTGCACTCCACCACTAGCTATTGGTTATGGGACAACTACCCCTAAAATTGTGGCATTATCCCCCAGGTGGGTGGAATAGAGCTATTAGCTCATTAATGACCAGGTTAACCACTAAAAAGGCCTAGGCAGCCTAGAGAAGGCAATTTGAATTGAGCAGGGAGCTCCATAATTATTTTTCTGCATAAATAATTCCTCAAGTGTATCAGGTGATCACTGAGAGATTCAAATAGGGAGGCTAAGTGGATGTGCTTTGTGAGTCTGTTGAAACTATTCTGAGAAGGAAACCAGAGGTGCTGGTGCATGTCTCTTTGACTGCTAAGTCTATATGACTGGATGATCTACTTTGTTGCTGTAAGTTGATGACCTAAAGCTTCTACAGATTCTTCTTCCTAGTGGTTCAATGAACAGGCTCGGGGGTCCTAAGGCAAGTTATTTGGCTTCCTTCAGGAGTAGGTTGGGTGGAACAGGCTCCTTGGGTTGTTTGTTTCTCCTACATTCATCAGGTTCTACTGTTCTGTCTTGTTTAATTACAGTTGAATGAATGAAGTTGTTTATTTAAACCTCTAACCCATTTCCTGGTTGATAATGAAGACTTATTGATTAAATAGCTTAGCTGAACTGTATACTCTGTTAAGTTAGAATACGATAGAATAGATCTATTTTCAAATAAATAAATTTACATACTTATGTATTGTCCCCAAAGCCATTTTAGTAACCCTAAGTTTCACTGTCAAGTATTTGTAAATATCTATGCTGGCTAGAAACAGAGCCCATAGACTTCTTATAGTTTATGCTATAAAAACATTGTTCTATTATTAGAACATACAATATAATAACTCTGTAACCATGTAAATCTATTAAATAAAAATGATCTTAACCGTTCATAATACATTATAGATTGCAATTAAATTACAACTGTAGTAACCTTTAATTTAATTATTGATAAATAGAAATCACACAGCAGAAGGATAATCATCATGCACAGAACCAATTCGTAGTTTAGGTTCATTAATATCAAATTAAATATTATTTTAACCAACACAGAAATGCTGCGATAAACCCTAAGGGTTTTGCAGCCAAGGCATAAATCAAGCCTGCATACACAGTACTCACCAGAACAAACTTTCGAATCTTTTAAATTATTACATAATCGTGGAAAGGGTTCTAGCAACCCTTCCTGAAGCTAAATTTTAAACTTTATCAATGTTGGACAATCCTAAACCTAAAGAAAACTATCCACAACTCCATCAGTTCATGGGCTCGAGTCACACTCGCCCAGTTTTTATCACAACTATCATATCAAGAATGGTTTGAGTCATGACCAGGGATTTCAATCCCTTTGACTCATTGTTTTGCAAAACAAATACGATTTCGAAACTATTGTTTCATAATACATTTGCAATAACAAAACGAAGCATAAGTATTAAATCACAAATCTGTATGAGCAGTAATGAAATCCTTAAAACCATGTGTTTTATCTTTTCAATTCTGAAAACCTTGTATAATATAAAACTGAAAATTCATTTCGTCTACCATCCAAGTCTAGGGTTCAAGTGCTTCACTCACCCCGACCAGGTATCGAATCACAGTGATTATAACATCAATAATGTCGAATATATTAAAAACAACACAGCGAATACAGTATCAAAAACTAGTATTTATATTATTTGTCAAATGTATTAATAACCACCGATCGGAAGCAAACACGGGCTGTACTAACAGCAAGTCTGCAAAATACTCATTTTAACCAGTTACAACGAAGGCTTGAAGCCTCGAAAACTCAAACTATACATTCTTTTTCCCACGGCTTAAAACCTAATCATGAATTACATTTGCGAAGAACAAAATCATCTTCCGACGAATCCAGGGTACATGGATGAACCCGAGACTTACCAGGACATTGAAGTCCTCGGTGTTTATCCTCCACAAGAAAAGTAGCTGAGAGACCACCAAACCCTGCAAGTGTATCATAAAAACCGCAGATTATATTCGTAATAATAGTAAGAACCAAAACTTACAAGTTTAATTGCTAGCAATGACGGATGTTACCTGTGAAAATCAAGTTCCGAATCAATCGTTATCGTTGGAAGGCCGAGTCAATTGTTATCGTAGGAGAGCCAAGGTTCAAGGTCTATGCACTTCAAGGTTCAGGTTATCACCTTTAAAACGAGCCGAGGTCATGGTATCGAAACCTTGAACAACCACTTTGAAACCCTAATACCTCGCGTCCTGTCAGCCTCTCCCAAAACCACAACCATAACAATGAAAACAAGGGTTTTGGAAAAAAGAGAGTTAACACCATCGCTTGTATGAAATCGCAATAACCAAGAAGTGTTCACATGCCTCAAGCCAGGTCGGATGCCACCGAGTATTCCACCCAACATCGTAGTTAATGCTCATTAATGTCGAAGTGTATGCCAACCTACACACATTAACGTTAGTTTCATTACAGAACCTCGTAACCATATCTTTTACCAGTCGCATATCATTGCATTATATTATTGATACTATATCATTGCATTATAATATGGATGCCATATCATGGCAATATAATATTGTTATCATTTGATTAATGATAGGATCGGCATATAGTTTATATTTATATAAGTGTTAGGCTTGTAACCCTAACTCCAAGGTATTTCGAATAGCATTGCATTTATATATAGGTTAATTTAATAATTGAAATGTTATATAGTTTAGGTATTGTTCCAATCGATTTTTGTATATCAATATAACCCTAGAATGGTTGTATAGCATTAGAATCCTAACACAAAATGATATGGATTGTAACCGAGATCATAAGCAATTGCATGTTATGGGTAGAATCTTTGTAAAGTTTCTTGTACATAGAAGATTATATAAATCTCGTAGATATTTGAATGTTAATTATGAATGCTAAATCGTTCTTGTCTATTTGTGTAAAATAACAAATGAATATGGTAACACTAATACTTACGATAAGCCTTGATAATGTTAGATTGTTTAGTTTGGATTGAAATAGATAACTTCTATCGTAACCAGTTTAATATGTCAAAATTATCATTTGATCACAGAAATAGAATCTAATATTTAGACAACTTTTATCGTATAGAAATGCCATAAGAAGATAATTCAAATTAATAATAATAATGTTGAAGTTGTCCAACAGAAGTCATAATAAAAGCTAGGATCTCACCCTGATATAATCTTCGAATAAAATTACTGTTGGTTGTTTATATGCTGGTAAACTTTAAATAACTTCAAAGGTTGGAATTATCTTTACCTGTAACCTGCGTCAAGTGTAATAACTTTATCCATGCAGCTAAGTAAGCCCCGGGGTGCCATAGGACCCCTTCATCGTCAGAAGAGACATGAACAATTAGTACAAATAAATAATCAAACATTAAGTAGCGATCTTAACAAACATTTTGTTAATGAACGTAATCGTATTTCATAGATTAATAAACATCAGATAGATGAAATTCTATAGTTAGAATAAACAAATCAAATAGTTAATTACTTCCACATACTTAAATATCATATTTATTGATATTATCAACAAACAAACAAAATTTACGAAATTTTGGGATGTTACATGCTTTAATAAAAACACTATTGACACGTGGTTTCAATTTGCAGCATTTGTTCTGCTACCTGATCTCCATGCTTCAAGAATGCACTATAGACACGTGGTTGGAGTTTGCAACACTAATCTACTACATGATCCCTTATATGATTCATCTGTGTTCAAGCTCGTTGCTAATGATTTTCAGCTATCAAATTAAGTATTCTTTTAATACTTTTTCATAGTAAATGTTATCTGATTGTGATAAAGGATCTGTGAGGGAATTTGGTGTAGGACCACTGATTTTGTGAATGTAACACAATCAGCTTATGTAATTTGTATGTACATGTGTGTTATAGACAACAAAATGTTGTTTAAGTTGAGACTATTTCAGGTTGTTTTGGATTCTTATGCTTGCATATTAAACCAATATTGAGATTTTATAGGGACATTCAGATCTTGGAATTTTCAATTCATATTACCTAGTCTACTGACTTATTTATTCATTGGTTGCAGAAAAGTCTCTTTTACAAAGCCGGAACTTAGAATGGTATTTTTTTGTATCTCTAATAAAAATTCTCTTTTCAGAATGGACTTAGAATGGGACTTAGAATGGTATTGGTTGCAGAAAAGACTCTTTTCATTTTGTGGTGGTTTCATATCTTAGGTTTTTGTTTCTGCTCTCTTCTAGTCAACCGACCCAATCCAAATCAATAATGGTAATCTGCACCCAAGCAGTCTCACGCACATGAAGGATCAAGTAGTCTACAGGCATATCGATTTCCCATTGTTTGTATGGCTTGTATACGTGTACTCTTAGATTGACGTTAGCAAAGAGAGCATAGTTTGTGCAATGGATAGATCAGACTAGGGTTTTTCACCTCCAACACACTAATTTCATCATTTAGTTGGTGATGTCCACTTATATTTTATGGTTGTTTCCATCAAAGAAAACAAAAAGGCCATTGAGACAGTGTTTATGATTCTTACCTCTGCATCTCATTCCTGGAGCTTGTTGTGCTTTTGAACTCTTATTCAATCAACACTATCACTTCACCAATTCACAGTCCATCTTGGTTGGGGCTGTAATTGTATGTGTTGATTTCAATTAATATTGTAATTTTTGTTATGTTCTATGTTATTAATGATGTGTTTTTCAATTTATCATTCCTCTGTCCTTTTAGTCAATTGAGCCATATGGCTTTCCAACTCAAAATCTTGTAAGTTTTTCAAGTTACAATTGAGGCCATATGGCTCTCCAGCTCAAAATATTGCAATTTTTTCAAGTTACAATTGAGCCATATGGCTCTCTAGCTCAAAATCTTGTAAATTTTAATTTGTATTTTTTTAAATCATTATGTTGTTTTACATGTGAAGCATCTTTGGTTTTCATTCATTGTGCAAAGACATGGGTGCGCATACCCAGTAAAAGTTAGCAACCATGATCATATGTTACATGCTAGAAAGGAGATCATAAAAGGAGAAATGGACCTTGTTAGCTTGTGCCATTGATGGTGTTTTTTTGCAATATATGAACCTTGAACATTGGGTTTTCCCCTTTTTAACATGTCCTCCTTGTGTGATTGCCATGAGCCCTTGTAAGTGAGGTCCCTTTTGGTCTCAATGATAGATTTTTTGTGCACTATTTATGTGAGATTCCAGAATCACGTGAAGCTTATAGAAAGCAACAACATCGATGAAATTCAGGTTCCAATAGAATTATTTTCCTTTTTTCTTCAAGACATTATCCGATCTAAGGTTGGTTCATTGATTATAATTTGCTAGGAATTCATTTTGAAGCTACAATAGCCATTTGGGTATTGTGTTGTTCTTTTGTTTTACACTTGAATGTTATGAAGGTTTCAGTGAGCTGCCTCTCTCACAAATTTCTATCGTTTGTTCTTTGTGTGCAGATTGCTTTACCTTGAAGAACATATGACTTGTTAACATGACTCTCTTCTAAAAATTAAGTGGTTATCTGAGTCATGGAATAGCTAGGCTTCCACTCCTTTACCTTAAAGAACATCTGACTTGTTAACTACTTGGTGGTAGATATGTACAATGAACCACTTCGCTGACACTCTTATCAGCAATCACATACATAGAGAAGGATTGAAGTGGTTGACATGAATATATGGGATGATTTCCATGTCATGGTAATGTGTTGGGAATGCTATGAATGGCAATTATGGTGGGAACCACCACCAAATTCTTAAATTCACAAGCTATTATTGCTTGGTAGTTCCACTGAGTGAGATGTGTAAATTAGTATAAAATGCATGTAGAGAGCAAAGGATGTGTACCAACATTCTGTTTTGTTTAATCTCTTTTTCTAGAATCTCAATTCATGGGAAACCTTCATACTTGAGATGCAGATTCTTGAACTAACACCGTCACAAGAAACAACAAACCATTTGGGTATTGTGTTGTTCTTTTTTTTTGCATTTGAATGTTATGAAGGTTTCAGTGAGCTGCCACTCTCTCACAAATTTCTATCGTTTGGTCTTTGTGTGCAAATTGCTTTACCTTAAAGAACATATGACTTGTTAACATGACTCTCTTCTAAAAATTAAGTGGTTGTCTGAGTCATGGAATAGCTAGGCTGCCACTCCTTTACCTTAAAGAACATCTAATTGTTAACTACTTGGTGTACAGTGAACCACTTCACTGACACTCTTATCCGCAATCACATATATAGAGAAGGATTGAAGTGGTTGACATGAATATATGGGATGATTTCCATGTCATGGTAATGTGTTGGGAATGCTATAATGGAAATTATGGTGGGATCCACCACCAAATTCTTAAAGTCACAAGTTATTATTGCTTAGTAGTTCCACTGAGTGAGATGTGTAAATTAGTATAAAATGCATGTAGAGAGCAAAGGATGTGTACCAACATTCTGTTTTGTTTAATGTCTTTTTCTAGAATCTCAATTCATGGGAAACCTTCATACTTGAGATGCAGATTCCTGAACTAACACCGTCACAAGAAACAACAAACCATTTAGGGTATTGTGTTGTTCTTTTTTTTTACATTTGAATGTTATGAAGGTTTCAGTGAGCTGCCACTCTCTCACAAATTTCTATCGTTTGTTCTTTGTGTGAAGATTGCTTTACCTTAAAGAACATATGACTTGTTAACATGACTCTCTTCTAAAAATTAAGTGGTTGTCTGAGTCATGGAATAGCTAGGCTGCCACTCCTTTACCTTAAAGAACATCTGACTGTTAACTACTTGGTGTACAGTTGTTAGGATATTTAGACACTTAGGAGTTAGTTAAGATCAACTTGTGTAATATATATGTTAGGAATAGTGTGTTTCTTTAGTATGCATTAGTATGCATTTGTAAATACTTAATCCAACGGTCACGATATGTTCCCGACATAGAGTGATCCGACGTCTCAACTTCTCTTAGATCATACCTAACCTTGATCTGTGGCTCAAACACATTGAGCTACATATGCACTTCATCAGAAATCTTGTTCATGATCGTGTTCTTGAAGTGCTCTTTTTCCCTACAGATGATCAAGTTGCAGACATCTTCACCAAGTCTCTTACAGAAGCGAAGTTTTCTAAACTTCGATCTATATTAGGAGTTCAGGAACTTGTCATTAAGGGGGGATAGGCTCTAATGCCTCCTTCCTTCTCCTAATAGTGTCATTTTTGTAAATCCTTCAATCCTATCCCAAGTTGTTCTTAAGGGGGGATGTTAGGATATTTAGACACTTAGGAGTTAGTTAAGATCAACTTGTGTAATATATCCGTTAGGGATAGTGTGTTTCTTTAGTATGCATTAGTATGCATTTGTAAATACTTAATCCGACGGTCACGATATGTTCCCGACATAGAGTGATCCGACGACTCAACTTCTCTTAGATCATACCTAACCTTGATCCGTGGCTTAACACTCGATTGGTCCATGATCTCTATTTAAAGAGCATGGAGGGTCATTGTTTAGTTGATCGATTATGAGAAGCTCATTTGTAACTTTCTTTCTTTGCATAAAAAATTGTCTCGTAGAATCTATTTGGCCGGGGCCGTGGAGTGTTTCCCTCAAGAGGGTTTAAACCACGTCAAAACATCGGTGTGTTGATCTGTGATCTGTTTGTGTGAAGTGGTTTCTCTTGGTGTTCGGTCCTTTGGTAGTAACATGTGTACCCGAACAACAATGAACCACTTCACTGACACTCTTATCCACAATCACATATATAGAGAAGGATTGAAGTGGTTGACATGAATATATGGGATGATTTCCATGTCATGGTAATGTGTTGGGAATGCTATGAATGGCAATTATGGTGGGAACCACCACCAAATTCTTAAAGTCACAAGCTATTATTGATTAGTAGTTCCACTGAGTGAGATGTGTAAATTAGTATAAAATGCATGTAGAGAGCAAAGGATGTGTACCAACATTCTGTTTTGTTTAATGTCTTTTTCTAGAATCTCAATTCATGGGAAACCTTCATACTTGAGATGCAGATTCCTGAACTAACACCGTCACAAGAAACAACAAAGTCTAGTACCAATTTAGTTGTGTGTCCATAAAAAAATGGTTAACACATCTCTTTCAAGAACCTACTCGTAACTGTTTCCAAGGTATTAGATCCCTTGTTCTTGTCCTCTCCTCCTCTCTTCCCAAAATAGAATGGACTCTTAATCATTTCCTTCTTCTCTTTAATATACATTCAGTTGTTCCTAGTCTGTGTAGCTTTTTTGAGAATGGAACCTAATCTAGCCTCAAGGAGTTGCTTTCAAAAATATTATGTAATGAGAAAATGATTTCCATTGTAACTTCTTTTGCAGAACTTATTATTGTACAATAACAAATATAATATAGAATTAACATGCAAGTCAGTCTTTTTCTTATTAAATTTAGGTGGTGCTTGTTGGGGATCATTGCCAATTGGATCCTGTGATTATGTGCAAGAAAGTAGCTCGTGCCGATCTTGCACAATCCTTGTTTGAGCGACTTGTACTATTGAGTGTCAATCCTTTTAGGTTACAAGTGAGATTGTTATTTGTACTTCAGTTTGTTTGAAATAATCACACATCTTTCTTTTTATGCAAATTTAGGAAGCAGTCAAGTGCACTTGAAATTTGCTAGATTTTGTTGTTAATAAGCATTTTGATGCAAATAGTTGTCTAGCCTTAGAGAGATGTCTAACTTCATAGAGAGGTCCGGTAAAGCTTCTATGGAGTTATTCTCATTAATTGTAGTTTGAATGTATCATCGTTCCTTTGAATATTTGAGTTGTGCAACCTAAATATCCAGAGCATGCAAAACCAACCATGTTTTTTATATCAGTGGTCCATTCATATTATCCTCTTGGTTATACCATCCATAGAGAGTACAAGTACATGCATATTTGTTGTCTATGGATTATTTCCTACCATGGGTATTAGTCTGTTTTCCTTGGCACATTTTCCGTAATCAATGTGTCTTTCACCTTCAAATGTATTTGATCTGCATGAATTGATTTCTTTTCAAATTTTCTAACTCATGGTTATGCTCCTTGTAGGTCCAATACCAAATGCACCCAACATTGTCTGAGTTTCCATCCAATAATTTTTATGAAGGTACTCTTCAAAATGGTGTCAATGCTAATCAAGGACAGTTGATAGGAATTGATTTTCCATGGCAAGTGCCAAACATACCCATGTTTTTCTATGTACAGGTAGGTTACCTAAGTTGATATAGTTTTTGCCGATTTCTATTATCTTCATGTAGTCATGGGTGACATTTACCTGATTTTTCCAATTCATAATTCCAGATGGGCCAATAAGAGATAAGTGCAAGTGGCACATCATACCTGAATAGGACAGAGGCAGCGAATGTAGAGAAAATTGCGACTACTTTTTTTAGAAGTGGAGTAATTCCTAGCCAGGTATAATTCCTTTATATATGCATGTATGTATGGACTTTGTCTTTCATAAACTTATATAATTTTTGTATTCTTTCCCTTAAATTAGATTGGATTAATTACATTGTACGAAGGATAGAGAGCCTACATCGTAAATCATATGGCCAGGAATGGTGCCTTATAGAAACAACTCTACGAACAAATTGAGGTAGTACTTGACATTTGTGAGTTTATTTGATTGTGAAAATTAAGTTTTCTTACAAGCTTTAACTTCAAATTTCATTCTTTGTAGGTTGCAAGTGTGAGTTTCTTTCAGGGTCAGGAAAAGGATTATATAATATTCTCCTGTGTGAGAAGTAACGAGCATCAGGTATAGAGGTTCATATTATTTGGAATTTTTTAAGACACTTTTTAATAGTTATAAAGTATTTTTGGGGCATAGATGAATTCATGGAGTACCTTATACTTAAATATTTAAACTTATATTAGAGATTGAGGATGGCAATTAAAGAATATCATCTGAGTTGTGGAGTTTAATTGCATTGCGTGTTGTTTTCAGGTTATTGGATTTCTGAATGACCCCTGAAGGTTGAATGTTGCACTTACAAGAGCTCGCTATGACACGGTCATTTTAGCAAATCCAAAGGTTTTAAATTTTAAGCAACCAACCTCTTTGGAATGGCTTGCTATCTCACTATAAGTTATTCCTAGTTGTGTTTATTGTTTAAAACTATAAAAATATAGTTTTGGGATTTGCAATTATTTCTCTCTAATGTTTTATGGTTGTTGCAACTGGTGAAATGTTTTTGTGATGTTCTTTGTCTTATTTCTAGGACAATGATTTTTTCGTGGAAGGTTCCATTAAACAATTTAAAAACAAAGCATGATTCAGTTTTAACTGAGTTATTTGTGATGTTGTTTGTCTTACTTCTAGGACAATGAATTTTTAGTGGAAGGGCCATTAAACAATTTAAAACAAAGCACGGTGCAGTTTCAAAAACAAAAAAAGGTTCCGAGAATCAGAAGGAGATTGATGCAGGCATATGAAGCAATTACCAAAGTATAATTGAATTCAAGCTATGAAAAGGAGATTCAGAAGGAGATTGATGCAACTCATGCATCTAATACTCTTCTTAAGCTGGCTTGGAATGGATTTCAATTACAGCTGAAAGGGAGGCAAAGAACAGGAGGTTTCTGCAGCTGTAGAACAAATTAGGAAACAAATATCGGATATTATGCAAGATGTTGGTGCCACAAAGGATCTAGAAAAAAATCTAGTTGTCATGGTATCAACAGTGGAGAACTTGCAAGACGTATTCAATTTAGCAAAAAAAGCAAGAGTATGATGTGTATCCTTCACTGGTATAAAAAAAGAAACTCTAGAGCTTGAGCAGACAAAAGTAGATCTCAAGAAGGTAGCAACAGAAGGAATTTCTTTTGAGTGCTTCTATGGATTGCCTAAAGGTTGTGTTGTTCCAGAAAAAAGATAGAATTGGCTGAACTAAATGAGATAAGAGGCAAAAGCAGAAACAAGAGCAGTGAATCTGAATGTTGTATTCTATAAAGCTAGATTAAAATTGGCAGTTTCCATTGTTGTTGAAGAATGACAAACGATGTTGCTACATGAATTCTCTCAAACTCTACAACAGATCAATATATAAACTGAGCATGCTTGTAAGGAAGATTAATCTCTGAATGAGGGAGCATGTAAAGCAAAATTTGAAACCAACCAAATAAAAGCTGAAATCATTACTCTACATAGTAGACTGCAAGTTGCCTATAAGGAACTTGAAGAATGAAGAAGCTGAAACTGCATAAGCTATAGATAGCCATGGAGCAAATAAAAGTGTTCTATAAGAAAAAGCGTGTTGCACAGAATTTTACTGCAGACTCTAGTGGTGGGATTGAAATCTCACACTCTAAATTGGATTACTTAAGCAGAGGGATGGATGAAATCAATAGTCTCGCAGATAAGAAGGTGGTTGCTGTGCTGTTGTCGTGTCCCAAATTGATGCAGTTAAAGCAGGTGGATGACATAGCTGAGCCTAGAAATTGCACTAATCTTAATTTCTTGATAGGAGGATATGGATTAACTGAATTCACTAAAGTATTTGGTTGTTAGTGGTTGCATAGGATTCTCCTCATTTTCACGTGCACTTATAACGCGTTCCCTTTAAGGAAACAAGCAAGAAGATGCCTTCCAACAAATGGAGATTTTAATTCATGATTTGAATTATTATTAGTGGAATTCTTACTGAGTGAAAAATACAACTAGTAATGTTACTATTCATGTGTTAAGGTTATGAATCATGACTCCTAAGAACTTTTGATGAAGATCATCCAGAATAATCAAGCTCGATCATCGGCATTCTAAATTAAAAATTGTATTTATGGTGCTCAGAGTATATAGGAAAATTAGAAAGAATAAAATAGGATTTAGAAAAGGATAAATATTATATCTAGCGGACACAAGAAAGCTAGCCATCAGATGTGGAAAGTGGAAACAACTATTTGTTATGAGTGTCATTTATGCCTAGTATGATAAGATAAGATAATTTTATAAATGACCACAAAAGTAGGTCAATGGGACTAAAAGGTACAACCGGTGTAAATACAAGAACCTTACATTGGTTTCTTGGAGGAATTATATGAAGGAAAAACTTGGGTGGATGGTAATTGAGAGATCAAAAGTTGGAGCAAAAGCTCCTTAAACCTGTAACATCTTTGGAGCTTACACAAAGCCTAGTTAAAATGACATTACTCTCTTCTTTGGGCTAATAACACTTTTGTAATCTTTATTTAGTTTTATGGTTAAATATCTTTTGTACTTACCAACTTTACTCTTCCTTTTTCTTAGTAGACTAGCATTTTTTAAGGAATACCTAAGGGATGCTTCCTTACAATCTTGGATGGCATCCGTAGTAAACTGGTTGACATAGATTATTATGCCTAAGCCAGGAGATTCAAACTGGAAATTCCCAATAACATTGGTGACAGTTGGTTAAGTTGACCCCTTGGGATTTAGTAGACTAGCTTATTGCTCATTGATGATGTAAATTTGTATGCACAACCATGGACTCCTTCAATATCAAAAGTTTTATATATTTCATGACCTTCGTCAATTATGGAACTCAGCAAAAGTGTTTCCCAAATTATTTAATAATTATGAATTTTGTTAGTTTTTCATCTATGTGTGAAGTCTTTCATAGGATGCCTTGTTTCCTTTTCAACTTGACTTGACCCACTATTACCTTCTGGGGCGTCGTTGTCATTTTGCCTATGTAGTATGATTTATATTATGTGACCATTATTTATAAAATTGAAAATCACATTTTTTCGACTGGAAATAGAGAAACATCCAAAAAAATTCAATAGAGATGATGTTTTAATCCTCAGTGGAGCCTAGAAACCTATCTTGCAAACCCTAAAATTTCAGTCGTCCAAATAAGTGATATATTCAATCATCCAAATAAGTAAATATATCATAGTCAGCCTACAAAACATTCTTGATGAGTTTAATTATTATTTAATGATCTTCTCAAGCTTAAAAACCCTTGCGAGATTCTTCTTTCTCCTGAAGATGGACTAAGCTTCATAGTCCAAAACGCGTTGAGCATTAAAAATTTCCATAGGTTTCTCCATATCTCTTTAAAATGAATTTGACCTACGAAAACCTAAACAAGTCGTGTCTTTCTAGCACATAATTCAGTATGCAGTCTCTAGTGTAAATGCAGCTGATAAGGAACCTCATCATATTATCTCAGTGATCAAATAATCAGTGATGCTCGCACTTGTGCTTTGCACTAGTTTTATATTAAATCCATTTACCCCAGATTGTCTTGCAATTCGATTTTCTCATGTCTCCTTAATCTTTTGTTTTCCTTCAAGTCAAAGTAAATTGCATGGTTGTGTCACTGTTATTTCTTCTAAACAGAGTTACCTAGAGCTACCGAATTTAAGTTTGAGTTCAGTGAAGAAAGTGGGTTGGGAAATCTACGAGTGCAAGAAACTTTGAAATGGAGAAAAGCATATTGTGATTTTTTTTTAAAATAGTTTAGTCATATTTCTCTCATCTATGATTACTAAGATACCATGCCTTCCTAGAACTATGTGAACCAAAAAATGTGTAGACTATAGATGTGGACAGTTCATGCCTATCTATGTAATCATTTTATAGATGTGGATAATGTTACATAGTTATGCATTACCAAAGTGGTAAATTCATACTTCATATAATTTACTTATTTGAAGTGCTTGGTTGCAACTTAAAATATTAACATCTTCAATTTTTACCTCATTAATGTTTTTGCTTACCTGTAAGTGTGATTCAGGAAAAAATTAAAGAGGCCTTATTGATTGAGGCAATCAAAAGGTATGGAATTCCAAAGGCTCCTAGTCCTGAACCTGAACGCTGGACTGCAAGTGAGCGTTTTTACCTGAAAAGAATGGGACAAAATCACAAAAACTATGTTCTCGTTGGAAGGCATGGAGTCTTTGGGGGTGTAATTCTGAACATGCATTTGCACTGGAAGAAACATGAAACTATACAAGTCATCTGCAAACATTGTAAGCCTGGCCAAATACATGAATATGCAAAAGAGATATCCAGTTTGAGTGGGGGCATAGCAATGCATATACAACATGACACAATCCTTTTCTACCAGGGCAAAAATTATACTCAACCAAAGGTTATGAAACCCAAGGACACACTGTCCAAGAGGAAGGTAATTAAGATGTTTTGAAATCCATTTTCTTTTCTTGAAAATTTTATCATTTATGGCATTTGTAGCATCGTCTTGTGGTCTATAAATGTGCATGCCCTGTGAATACATGGAACTTGATAAACATCAAAATTTATCTGAGTATCCACTGGACAAAAATGAGCACATTTGGACATACAGAACGAACATTTGTAATTTATCTTCTTGTCCAATTAGAAGTCAAAGCTGAATCTTACAAATGATAAAAGTCTTATGTTATGCATTAAAATAATAGGAAGAGGAATGGTTTGGAAATTCGTTCAAGATGGGATTTCTCTGGAGTGAAATTGTCTTGTGTTGTTCCTTGTCCTGGCTGAATTTCTTTTTCACAACATTCATATGCTTCAATATTTACCCTGCATATTTTGTTGCATCAGTGGTGGTCATTTGTTGGACATTAGGAAAATTATGTTATCTTATCAAAGTGGTTTTGCCATCATCTTTATAGAAAATATATTTTATTCTTTTTATTGTATGCTCACATCGTTAAATGCTCTCTCATACCTTCTTTCCTTTAGTTTCTTCCACCAGCTTTTGCTTAGGATCAGACCTGATATTAAATGATTATAACGTGTGGTGCTTCTTTGCATCTTAGTTGAAAGAATATTATAGTTTAGTTTAATTTTTCTACTGTTTATGGGTAGCCCTTATATTAGGCAACATTTCCAATTTTATCAAAAGAAATAATGAAAGAAATAAATTATATTAATGTCTGTAGATGACCAAAGTAGGTCGATGGGCCTCAAAATACATCCAACAGATTAGTAAAGAACTAGGATAAACTTACACTATAAGACTCAAGTACATGTACAAAATTGCTTTCAAGGGAAGATGAAGACCAAAAGAAGATCATTTTTTCTTTGTATTGTTTATCTATAGCTTGTCACTTGTAGTGGAATATTTCCACACCTTTTCCAACCAAGTATAAGTCATGTAGCAGTATCTGGATTTGAAACTGTTAGATTTTGGGGGACGTTTCTTACATGAATCTACTTATCAAAACTCCCATTGAGTACCTTAGACGATAATGCATGTGATGTGCAGGAAATTCATACATTTCATTTGGGCAGTTACCACCAAATGGTAATCCATAATCTAGCATGCAGTCAACAGGATTCCCTATTACACGTCTTCCTCTTCCAAAATCTGGCATGCACTTGACAGGATTCCCTATTACACGTGTTCCTCTTCCACCATTCCATGGAGCACCACTTGGCCAGCCATATGCTATTCCTTCAAGGGGTGGTGTCCATGGACCAATAGGTGTTCCTCAAGGGCCACAGACAAGTAGCAAAGGATTTGGTACTGGAGGGGGAAGCGTTGGTGGTCCCATTGGTGGACATTTATCACATCACCAAGGATCACGTCAAGCAATTGGAAGTATATGATTTGGTTTCAACTTTACTGGTCTTGAAAATACAACGAGTCAAACATTAGTTGGAGATCCACTGTCTCAAACTACTCTATTGACTCAGGTATTATCCTCACATTCTTTTCACTTAGACATATTGCAATTTTTATAAGATGTTGAAATTTTGGCCTGTTGTAACTGGATTATTTAGTTGTATATTGGATTTAAATTGTCACTTTTTATTACATACAGTTTCCAAATCAAGGACTAATCCAAAGCCTAAGGGATGGCTTTTCTCTCGAGGAAATGTCTCAGGTATGATTTCAACACCATTTCTTTAATGTCTTAGACTGATGGATGATCTGAAAATTGTAAGTTATTTTACAAAGTGGTTGCAGAAAATTGATAGGAAATAATCTTATGTAGGGATTTCTTGGTAAGATTTCAAGAGTCAAGGATCACATGTGGCTTACAATGTAGCAGAATATTCCACTCAAGTAAATATTTATTTTTGTTTAACAATATTTGGTGGTTTGCTAACTTGGTGAAGATATATTTGGAAACAAACCCTCACTTTTTGACATTTTATAGGCATCACAAAGTGGATATGGAGTCGAGTATGTCACACAAGGGACTCAAGGTGCTTTCACTGGGGACTTTTTGAATCATACATCGCTATTAGTCATATGCAGGGCATGCTTTGGCAATATGCAAGTTGAAGATTTTGGTTTTGGATTTCTCGATGGCAACTATAATCAAGCATATTGGTTCCAGTACACATTTGATGGACATTATTCACTGATTTGAAAGATTGGAGATATGTAGAGATATCTTCATAAAATGAGTATAATTTGGATTTTGATGTGATCTAATGTTATTTGAACATTACTAATCAAATGAAACTCAAAATTCACATATATTGTTTTATTCAAGCGACAACTAGAAAGCCACAACTACTCCATATGATAGCTAATGCATTCATTCTTTCCAACTTTTTAATAAATTGGTTTTAATGATAGAAATGCTCTTAAAATACTGGTCTCTTAATCTTACTAGATTTATCATAATTAATTTCTTGTTCATAAGAACCATGATGAAGCCAAGTATTACACATAGAAAATGTGTCCTTAAATAATGAATTTCTTCTTTTAAATAATTTACTCATTAACAATGATTTGGTATGCAATAATTTGTTCTTTTCAATCTATTTATTTCTTCACCTAGAAGGCAGGGACTAAACTGCATACAGCTCTTGCTTTTTTATGTTTGTCAGTATCATTCAATCTTGACCTGGTATGATCGCGACTAAGTTGCTGGCCACCTTTGTTTGTAATGAAATGTTCATTTTTTTCATAAGATCTCTGGTTTTTGGTTTCCAAAGGCAACAACTATAATGTGTTAAATTTATTTTAAAACATACGTTGCATTCCAGAATCGTGCCAGCTTAACCTCAAGGACTATACCAGCTGTCTCTTCAAAAACATACAACTAAACTACAAAAAAACTAATCAACAGCCGTGGCTGCAAGGAGCCATTAGAAATGGACGGCATTATTTTTCATTTACAACATCATGGATGACATTTATTTATTTACGATCATCATGCGGATAAAGGTGCAAGAAAACTGAGTGGGAGTAGACTGGACTGCTTATTATTCTTAATGGTAAAGATTGGCCGAGTTAGTCTAAGACGCCAAACTAAACTCTCCTCAACTTATGGAATGCGTGGGTTCAAATTCTTGAATGTTTAGATAATGTTTATTTCGAGGCATTCAGACTCAAGTTCTGCTGTTTTTATAACTTTGCCAAAGCAGTTCTATTTTTCTACTCATTTCCTTCCAAATATTTCCACTTTTCAAATAGTAGACTTCAAATTGGGCCAACATAATCTTGTAACGTCACAACTGTACGTACAAGGGCATTTGGTCTAGTGGTATGATTCTCGCTTAGGGTGCGAGAGGTCCCGAGTTCAATTCTCGGAATGCCCCAGGTTTTTCTTGCAGCGATTTTCGAAATGCCAAAGGTTTTTCTTGCAACGTTATTAGTAGGGGAGATACCCGTGCTGTCATTGGTAGACCTTTTTTTATCCTAAGACGGTAATTAACATGCATTTTGTGTGGCAACTTGAGGTGATACGTACTATGCGTGAAACATGTAGAGCAAGGGGGAACCTTTGTGATAGGGATTCTGCTTAGAAAATAGATGAGAGTTATGAAGCACATTTAAGGTTTTGAGCAAAATAGTTGTCACTTTAAGGTTTTGAGTTGAAACTATTAAGCAATTCACTAACTTATCAATTCAAACTCTATGCTTTACATCATATTCATCTTATGCATGGCTTGATTCGACAAACTTGTGCCAAGAATTAAGTCTACTTCATATGTGTTATCTTTTTCATTGTCATTTCAACAAACCAATGCATGTTGTGTCAATATATCCTTCCCTCAACTTCAGTTTGTTGAGATCCTCCAGTTCAATGTGTGTTGCTCCTTTTTTTGGTGATACAACATAGCATGGTCTTATCTTCTCCACTATGCTCAGTTACAATAATACTTCTTTTGGTTCTTGTTCCTTCATGGGTAACCATTGAAACTTACTCTCACTCTTCATACGGTGTAGGCATTCTTCCTACCATCATGCATTAAAGTTTTGTGACATAATGCCATGTTCTTTCTAACAAAAACTGCCAACCATCCATGGGTATAACATTACACAAAATCTCATCCTAGTATCCTCATATATTAAACATCACTTGTACACATTTGCCTCTATAATTTTATATTTGCATTAAACCAAAACAACGCGTAAGCCTAGTTTCGGTTTTTTGTCAAGTTGAATTCATGTTCTCTACTATTTCCACATTGATCATGTTCTTTATGATTGAATTCGAGTGCTCTATTATTTTCACATTGACCATGTTCTTGATATTACCACTATCGATAATAATTTTTCAACACTTATCTCCATCTTTGCACTTTGTCTTAAAGATGTTCCATCAACCAATGACTCTTCCTTTGGACCTTGTTGTAACTTTACTACTTCTATCATACCTCTATAAATCATCAAGTTCTAACTTTATTCCATCGTTATTGTCATTGTGGCTCTTTCATCAGAGGTATCTCTTAGTGCTAATGCAACTCTTTCTTCATTTATTTTCACATTCTATATGTGTGGACATTCAAATGACTTATGTCCTTCGATGCTACATGTGTAGCAAATATAATTTTCCACCTATAAAAATCATATCCCCTTCCTCATAGTTTGAAGAATCCTCTACCTCTACCTTTGTATTTACCTATTGCAACATCCTCTAGTGACTTTTTTTCATTTGTATTGTGCCTTAACCACTTCTTGTCATTTCTTCTCACACAAACTTTTTGTCGCCTTGTCTAAGCACTTACCCTCTCTCCTTGTCTCTCAAAGGTTAACTTTTCTTTAATACCAAAACGACAAAGTGGGGTGCATAGTGTTCCAACTCTGACCTTGGTGGCACAAGAAACTTGCAATTCTTTGGTGACATAGAGATAACATTGATACAATAAAGTCTTAAACTCCACCATCATAGAACTAGATGCACAATCTCATGGGGAAATGGTCTAGTACTCATGTATGAATGGTCAAAATAGATGCTATAGATTATAGTTTCAATCTCTCAACTCTCATCTCTACTTCTAGGTATAGCTAATGTGATTGGTTAACCCAAATCTTATCATGTTGTTTATTATTTTCCCTTGTTACTCCTTTAACTCCATCATTGATTATTCATATACATCTTTGATCTTTTTGATAAATATCAACTCTATATCTTATTTGGTGGCATGACCTTTCATACCCTCAATGTGTTTCCTTGGTTTTTATCATGTTGGTATCACCATGTCATGCCAATCCATGTCAGCATTCCCAAACTATTTCATGCCCACAACTCCAACCTACATCTTCCACAAGCATGACCTTTCATACCCTCAATGTGTTTCCTTGGTTTTCATCATGTTGGTATCACCATGTCATGACAATCCATGTCAACATTGCCAAACTATTCCATGCCCGTAACTCCAACCTACATCTTCCACAAGCTCTTATGTGCCCACTCACTTTTATGTGTTCCTTGCTAACATCGTTTGTGAGCTTCGTTCTCAACTATTGTGTGCTCTTTGTTCTCCATGCCAAAACTGCACACTACATCATGTTGTATACATGCATACGCATCCTAATGAGCTTGTATTATTCCATTAAAGCCCACTCCTACATTAATGTCATTTCCATATACACTGCATTGTCTACACTCTTACTAGATTTCTCATGGTTGCTCCTACATCAATGAATAAATCAAATAGAAACTTAAAGATACATTGTCTACACTCTTAGTAGATTTCTCATGGTTGCTCCTACATCAATGAACAAATCAAATAGAAACTTAGAACTATGTTGCATTGTCTACACTCTTACTTGATTTCTCATGGTTGCTCCTACATCAATGAACAAATCAAATAGAAACTTAGAGATACATTGTCTACACTCTTACTAGATTTATCATGGTTGCTCCTACATCAATGAACAAATCAAATAGAAACTTAGAGCTACATTGTCTACACTCTTACTAGATTTCTCACGGTTGCTCCTACATCAATGAACAAATCAAATAGAAACTTAGAGCTACATAGAGATGAAGTTGAGAATTGTAGATAATTATTGTATTTGAATACGAACAATTAAGAATATATAGTTAGTGTATACTTTAGAAGAGGTTTCCAAATCAATGGAATACAGGACAATGCTATCAAAATTTTGGTTACACCCTTCGAATTTTTTTTTCTCTTATGGCTTATTAGGATTTACTAGTCCTCACCATGCTTTAATCCTCCAACTTGCAGAATCTATGGTCTTTCTTTCTATAATGAGGATTCATTTCGCTTGGATTTTATTACTTCTGTTAGGCTTTGGTTCAGTCTATGGCCCATAATTACTTTTTAACATTTCTGAATTGTGCTCATACTCATTTATGTTTATGATTTTTGTGGGAATTTAATAATATCGATGACCATTGTCCAATCAATTGTGCATGCACCTACGACTTTGGGTTTTATTTCTCTCTCATTTTCCCAATCGCATCAATGTTTGGATAATGGGTCAAAGTGCAAGCACACTTCTATAAATGGTTCTCTTTCTCGAGCACACTCAACTTAAGTACTATTATATAGCTGATCAATGGAGCTATTGATTTGACAATAATTATGACCTCAAAACAATTACTTTAAACCTAAAAATCTATATTTTTAAGTTAAAAAAATAATACTAAAATCAATCTTCGAATAAAAAAGTAATGCTCCTAAAATCATTTTTTTGGGGTTAAAATTATAGTGTTTTGTAGCCCCTGGGGTGTAGACCACTTGGTGATAGGGTGCATTGTTAAGCCCTTCTTTGTGATGCAGTGGATTCAAACCTCAATTAGCCCTATGTCCCGAGCATGGAGCAACGTGTGTATTGTGGTAGTAGTTTGGAATTGACCCCATGTCACACAAATACGAGACTGGTCCCAATTGTTGATTCCCCTGGTTACAAAAAAAATAAAAATAAACACTATCACTATATATATATATATATATATATATATATATATATATATATATATATATACTAGGCCTAAGGAATAACTCCAAGCTTGATTTTTTCCATTGAATGAGAAGCATTGATTTATATAGGTAAGGTGACCTTTGGTTTAATATTCCAAAGGTACATTTCATTTTCCTATGACTCTTCATTTTCCTAATGCTAAATATATAAAATAGTTACACAATAAACCATAATCCTAAATATATGGCTATGTTTCCAACATCCCCCCCCTCCTTAATCCGAAGGGGTGTTCGTGAGTCCAGGCATCTTTCTAAACTTTTCAAGCTTAACAAGTTCTACAACTTGATGAGAAAATTATACTCAAAACGAGAATTCTAGCCATAAAAACTCATATTTTTGCATAAAAAACACCAAGAAACAACCATGAATCAAAAAGTGGTGCTACCGGCAGAAACATTTTTTTTTGTGGCTAAAAATATAGACATGGACCAAAACAATCATTATTCGTGTTTACAAAAACCTTAAAATCAAGCCCTGAATTGAAAACTAATGCTACTGGTAGCACACTTTTTTAAAAACTGGCATTATTATATCATTTTGTCATAATTTAAAATTATATTTATTGAATATCTTAGTAAACTATATAAAACTTGCACTCCATTTAATTCACAAATTATTCAAGAAATTATTTCATGACTCTTTCTATGTAAAATAAACAAATTTATAATAATATTCATAATAAAAAAATGAAATTAAAAATATCTTCCAAAAAATAATTTTACAAAAAACTTTATAATTTTTTTTTATAAAAACTTAAAATAAAAACCATTTTTAGAAAAAATTTAAAAATTATATTAAAAAAATTATAAAAACGTTTAAAAACCCATTTAAAATAAAAAATAAAAACAAAATTATCAGAACGTAAAAAAAATTTAAAAAAAAAACATTTTTAAAAAAATTAAAAAAAAAAACAAAAAAACTAATCCCTCTACCCCTCGCCCCCTCTCCCTCCTCCCCTCCCCCAGCTCCCCCCTCCTCCTCCCTCCCCCTTCTCCCCTTCCCCTCCCCTCTGCCCCCTCTCGTGTCCTCCTCCCTCTCCTCCCTCCCCTTCCCCTCCCCTGTCCTCCTCCCTCTCCTCTCTCCCCTTCTCCTCCCCTCCCTCCCCTCCTTGTGCCCATCCCCATTCGTGCTCTCCCCTAACCCATCCTGCTTAGCCAACCCATGGGTTTCCCTTAGGGCACACGTGCAACGGCGGTGCCACTCCCTCGTGAACCTAAAGGGACTCCCAAGGGTTGCTTGTTGACACAAACCTAGTCAACAGGGGTTCCACTCACTGTTGACACCCAGAGCACCGCGATCTCTCTGAGCACTGACCAAGACAGGTTTTACCCCATCCAACAACACCTGCACAGCAGATGAGGTCTCACCCAAGATGTTCAAGGGAGAGTTGACAGAACCATGTTTCCGCCGAATGAAGGAGGATGTTTGCGGCTCTATTACTTAACTTGTTGCAACATTTCATAAATAGATCTATGCAATTAACTCAGACATCATTTATATTCATAGCATCATTCAACAGAGCCAGTCATCATCGCAGCAAATATAACAGTAAAGCATTAATTGCATCAAGGAAGCATTGCATCATTTATAGATTTATATCGCAACAGGCATTACCACAGATGAACAGAAGAAACACAGGGATTTCACAAAATAGCTCTGTCACATCATATTAACTCCACAAAAACCCAGATCCAAAATGTTCAATCTTCCACTCATACTCCGCAAAAACATAGATCTCACAGAAATCTCCAAATCTAAGATACATAATCCAAGATGATTCAACACTTACAAATCTATGACTATTTATAGGCTTTCGCATTTACATTGCTTGTCCACTTACTAACAACTTCCTAACCGACACTTCAAGCTAATGACCCAAATTCTATCTAATATGGTTCCACTGACCCAAAAACACGCATTCCGTGGTACAATTGACCAAAAATTACATAAGATGTCATTATTTGCGTTCAACCTTCTATCTTTCGCGATATCGCAGCACTCGCGGTGCTACAATAATAACCCATCCTAACCACCTGCCAACAGGCCCCCAACATAATCTTGTGGCTCACCCTTGAGCCACGTCAGCAGGACAAGGTGTACTCAGTGGTATTGACCCTAAAATCCTCGTACTGTTGAGCGAGGTCTGTGACCTGCTCCTTGACTGCAATAGCTATTGCCTGACTGTCAACCACATCCTAGGAGGATGGATGCTCACTCAGCTTCGCCGCAACTTGTTGACGACCACCCTGTACAGCCTAGAGTACCGCACCAGCTTTAGTCAAAACCTGACCACGAACCTCCTAAAACTCCTCCAGCTGCGCAGCACGCTTCTTCTTACGCTCATTGGCCTTGGTGATGCGCTGCTGCAATACTTTTAAGTCCGCGGACTTGGCGACCTGCTCCAGTGGCGGAATCGTGCACATTGCTGCCTTTAGTGTCGCCAACTGCCCTTCCGCCTCCTTCCTGAGCTTGGTCAATTGTTCAATTTGATCATCCTGAACAATGCTTTCCCAAAACTATATAGTGTCTGCTGTGAATTTTGTCGCTATCGCTTCCAGCTCCGCCAACTGTGCTGCTGCTTCCTCAATGGCGCGTTTGCGTTCATCCACCTGCACTTTGGGTGTACCAGGGTTCACCAGGGTCGTTAACTCTTGATTTTCCTACTGCAGTCGAGTAATGGCAGCCCCAAGTTGTTGTGCGCGTTGAACCACGTCCAATTCTACGGTGGCTTCTGGCACATGGTGACAAGCGTCAGCAATGGCCACCTCCACCCTCGCATTTTGGTCCCATAAATTGGCCTTCTCCACGATGAGGCGATCTTGTGCTTGCTTCAATTCTTCAATCACGCAAGCCTTCTCAACCTGCTCTTTCTTGATTTCCTCTTCCAACTCATCTACAGCGTATCGCGTTGTAGCAGCCCTCCCTGTTAACTCTTCAACCGCTTCCTTAGATGTTGCCTCGCTCTTCTGCAACCGCAGACACTTACTGTTGATCTCATGCATCCTATTTGCCATTTCTTGGGTGGCAGCTGCCTGCATAGTTGTCAATGCCTTCGCTGGCAACTTCTTTCCTAAAAAGTTGAGATGCTTTCAAATGTTTTATGAATGAAATTCTTCACATGAATATTTTCTTTTGCTTGGTTGGTTGAGATTTTTCTCCTCTTTGACTTATTTTGCAATTTTTCCTACATGTATGCCATTGTATTTTTTTATGTTTTTGTATTTTTATAAATGTTAGTTTTTCCAAACTTTGAGACCTTTTTTGGGTTCTAAACATGTTTTATTATTATGCAAAGTATTGTTGTTGGTAAATAGGCAATTTCAAATTATAATCTCTTATTCTTTAGTGATTTTTCTTGTGAGGAAAGTGATTTGGATTAATTTAGTAGTTGGAATTAATTTTGTAGATACAATTTTTCTTCAAATAAAAAAAATATTCAAAATTCAATTTAAGTGACATGAAATGCAAAACCTATGCTTGAATTTAAATATTTAGTATATATTCTATTAAAATTTGTATGTTATATTTTTTAATTTATTATTAAAATTTATATGTCACATTTTTTAATTTATTATTGAAAAAAATAGTTTGCTAGATAATACTCCTTTCATAATAAAAACATTTGACTTATTCCTGAGTTATTAGAATCAAATGTTAGTATACTAATACATGAATATGAAAACCTCAAATGTTAGTATACTAATACATGAATATGAAAACCAATTTAACTCGATACAAGGAATTTTTTTTATAACTTTCGTCCTTTTTCCCTTCCTTAATCATTAACGAGAACCTTGATAATTTAAATTTCACCTATACATCAATGCATTGAGGAATTATGAGGCTTGCTTAAATGGATAAATTCTCTTATTGAATTTATTGTGTTTGATTTGAGAATTGAATTATCCAGTGAAACGAAGTAAACATTTATTTTCATCTTTAAAAAAAGTCTCATTTACATGATTTTGACAAGTTGAATGTCAGCTTTGTGGGAGCAATAGGTTGGTTTGAAGAATTATAGATGCATATAAAATGTTAACTAGTTATAGTGATGTTTTGCATCTTGTTTTATCATTTATGTGAAATTGAAATTTTGATGTAGTTTAAATAGTTTTATGTGTAACTACTTTAAATTGAATATTGAATCCTTATGATGCAAGTCTTTCTTACTATGTTCTAAATGGTTTCCTCATATGAATTTTTATATTACAATGATCTTCACGTAAAACTTTCTTATTCAATTTGATAAATAAATGCTTACAAAACATAAAATTGTTCCTCATATATTCACTATACATTAAGAATTTCAAACTCAAACAATCCACAATTGATTCTCTATATTGATGAGAATTATAATTTATATTGGTGAGGTATTTTAGCTAAGAAGTCAATGTCATGCCATATGTTGATTTATTTATTTTCAGTTTATCTCAGTAGTTGCTTTTTGTCCATAATTTTTCTTTAATCTAAATTAACGATGTTATTCTTCATTCTTGATTTTGTGGAGATTCTAAATTATGTTTTTGTTTTATATTTCATTAAAATGGTTAGGTCATGTGCTATTTTCACATTCTAGATATTTGCAAATTTTAGCACATTTCGTTGTCCTATGTGTGAATGATTTTCTATACACATTTTAAGTAACACATAAGTGATTTGAAACTAAACAAATATTGATATTCCAACATCTCCTTAGAGGCTTGCTACTATTGCAATTTCCAATGAGACAATTGGAGTTATGGAGGAGCATAATATCTTTGTTTCACACGTGAAGGAGCAGTCCTCATCTTTTTTTAGCATTCTTTAGAAAATCAAGAGCACAACCTCCTCTACAATCATCTTTTGCAAGATCGTTCTATTATTATGAATATTGCTTTAGGTGGCCATCAATGATTTTAGTCTAATATATTTTTTGCAGTTTTGGTTTCTAATCTTTTGCCTCCAATTCTTAGGTGTTTTAAGTTCCACATAAATATGTCCCACAAGAGGGTTTATTCATTCGTGCATTGACTGTAAACCAACATAAAAGTTTGTAAAAATTTTAGATGCAAATAAACAAAGGTGTAATAATTTTGATAATTAATGTTTGTTTCGATTTTAATGTCATTGAGTCCACATTTTAGATATTTCATTATTTTAAATATAATTAATTATGAATTATTGTTTGTATAAGTTCTTTAACTAATTGTCAAACACCATAAATTAGGCAAAAATGAATTGTCTAACATTGGAAAAAATGCATAAACCTATTATATTGAATCTTGAAAGTTCAAGAATAACTCAAACAAAAGAAAATAACTCATTGAAGAGTTTATCTAAGAGAAAGAGCATGGCATCAAAGTTGGCCTTCATCAAAATCCTCTTTCGACTAAAAGTTCAAAAGGAGAGCATGTTAGCACATGCCAACGAAATAAAAGGGTAATTGACCAACTTGTCAATGTTGGGTCGAAAAGTGAGGAAGAATATAACATTGTAATCCTATTGGATAATCTTCTAAGTTATTTTGAAAATGTTATGATCTCATGAAAAAGAAATTATGCGATGCACTTTAAGATAAAAATAAATAGTTTAGTTGTTTTCATTTTAAAAATTATGATTTTTTTTTGACAATTTTTTTTTTTTTATTATTATGTTGAAAAATGTTGTTGAGAAGGGCTAAATCATTGTTCATTTAAGCTACTCATGTAACGTCCCCCCTCACCCAATCTGACCATAGGGAGGGGACGTCGAGAAATATGGGTTCTCATTTTTTTTGCCCTAGATCCATAATACAAATTTCAACAAACAGAATGTGTGCAGAATGCAAATAAACATACACAACGGAATTCAAATTGTCCACACACATCTAATATGAAAATACAAGCATAAAGATTACAAGCATCAAATAAAACATTTAGATTCAATACATGAGAATACTTATCTTTAAGAAATGCAGATCCAAGCAACTGGCTGTGTAAGAGCGCTTTTCCACCCAACCATAGAACTTGTCCATCCTGTACTATTTCAGCTCCCAAGTTCACCCACAAGCTGGGCTACGAGTCCACCAGGGCAAAGGAAACACCTACGGGCTTCTATCTCTCATCCCACAGCCCATTCTGCTCTCTGTGCCTAGCCAAAAGCTCATACAGAGCTCTACAAGGGCCTCACTTAGCCTCAATCTATGGCTTATCAAGCACCTACGAGTAGCAGAACTCATGGGTAAGGGTTCTTAGCTTACCCAACCTCTCTGCTCACCTACAACCAACAAAACCCACTTCCCAATCTGCAACATGGTCTCCAAATTCGAATTTCTGGGTTCAAAACAATATGGTAATTTCATGGACAGCAATGGAGAGCTCTGTAACCTTTAAACCTGCATGAAAAAATGAGACAAATGAGGGTTGACTCTAAGGGATATGGGAAAATGGTGACAAGACAACTGACATAACTTCTGGTAGTAGGGAAAGGACTCCTGGCAGCTGCAGACTGACTTCTATCATGATAGAACTATCACAAAAGTGTAGCCAGACCCATGCTACAATAACTACATGAGGTGACTTTTCCCACCAACCACACACATGCATCAATGATTGGAAAAATGGTCAAAAAATTAGATAATTGGCTTATTCAAGGCACATGACAGAATTTTGGGTGAGTTCTAAGCTTGACACTTGGCAGCATAGGATTTGGTTTTCCATAGGCCCCCTTCCTCTTTCCCTCTGGTGGAATCATAGCCCCTTTGGTTCTCCTTACACAACCATTGTTGGACCATTTTATTATGTATGCACATAAGATTTACATATACTCTAAGTCGGCATAAAAGCCAACTAAACAATCCAAATGAAATATAAACATCATACATGCCTAAATATTCACTAGTCAGGCCTTGGCCTTGAGCTCCGCACTAGGAATACGCACTAGCATATTTACATCATTTTCATTTTAATGCAATGGGGTCAAAATTAGGATATTACAACTCATCAACAAAATATAATTAAAAAAATAAATAAAATATTAAGATATAATACCATATACGGGGTGGAGACGTGGGGTCCTTCCATGGTATGGCTTTTCCTTTTACCACATTTTGCTCACCGATTCCTCACCTTGTCAACCCTTATTCATCCTAGTATGCAAATAGATTGCGAATATGGTCCATTTTAAAAATTAACTTTCCACTTTGGAGTTATCTTCATCAATGCTACCTTCCTATTTCACGAGCAGCGCCTTGTGTTTTCAAGCCGAGATTTTTTCGCAAATGAAGAACTGCTAAAAAGGCTTTATATTACTCACAGTTTAATCAGAAGAGCCATATAAGAAGGTAATCTCTTCCTATGATTTGACCAAAGATGATGCAAATAATCAAAAAATTGGAGTGTATTCAATGCAGGAAAATAACAATTATTTTATAAATAAGAAACTATTTATAGAGATTTATTTTTCCAAAACCCTATATTGTGTATATCTCAACCTCTTTAATCTCTTGTTTTATTTTTATTAGTCCAGGCAAAGACTATATGTTCCACTTTTTGCTATTAATCTACTTCATCCAAAAATATTTCTAAAACTTAGCTATAGTTTATGTAATGTTGAAAGAATTTGGTTATTTATTTAGATTTATTTAATAAAATATTTTAATAAGTGTGTAATCGTTATTGGTGAAAAGGGTTTGAAAAGACAATTTTTATCATTGTAATAAAAAAAATGAAAATAAAATAAAAATTCAATATGACTTTAAACTTACAAATGTTAACATCTAAATATTTTATTTATAGTGGATAGTCTGACATAGACATAATCTGACGTCTCATAGAAAAGACAAATAGAGACATGCATAGGGATGGGGTTAGGTTGAGAGCCTTCAAAGTTGATACAGGAAGTTGACAGGTTTGCATGCTCTATCTCTCATCCAGCTGCTTTCTATTTCACTCATACTTTTTTCGCTCAAATATTTGATGTTGGCTAAGCAAAGGTTGTTTTCAAACTTTATTTTGGCCAAGCAAACTATGTACAACTGTTTTCCTTGATGTTTATAGAAACGTACAATGCAGTCTTTTTGTTTTCATTACTTTTCCTGTTGGAGAAGGTGCTTTATGCATACTGATGCAAGCAGCTATGGTGAAAGTGGTCTTCTTACTGAAGGGTTCCTTCATCTACTAATTACCTGAGACTATGTCTGAAACCTAATTGTGCATAAGTCAAGTTCATCAACCGTTCATAGTTTGCATTGAAATAGGAAAGGCCATTATGAACATCAAGTTGTGCATTAGGTTCATCTGTGTGCTCAGTTTGTTAGCTGGTCATGAGCACAATTGTTGCCTCGCCTTTTTGGTTAGCTCTTCATATTTGAGCTAGATCTTCTAAATATTTTGGACTGAATGTAGTGGAATCATGATTTTTGCATGGGGGTTTGGATAAATTTGTGCTGGGTGTTTTATATTTCAAGTATTTTCACATGGTGTGGGTTTCTCAGGTGTTTTGTTTGAGATATACTTTGAATCAATGATGGAATTCAGGTTTTGAACTGGCTCACGATAAATATGTTGGGCTGAATGTGTTTTGTAATTGTTATTTTTACATGGGGGTCGAAATAAAGTTGTGCTGGGTGTTTTAAATTCAAAGTTTTCATATGATTTGGGTTCTGAAAGTTCTGCTTAAGCATATATGCTATACAAATTGTTGCTTGAATTCAGATTCTGAGCAGGATTATGTAAATATACTGGGCCGAATGGATTGGAATCGTGATATTTTCCATTGGGGTTTGGATAAAGCTTTGCTGGGTGTTTTTAATTTGAAATTTTTTCATATGGTTTGGGTTTTGAGGATTTTGTCTGGGGTTTTGGCAGGGAGCTTATACGGTGGAATCTTCCCAGGACGAAGCAGATCAGTCCCTTTGCTCCCATGTCAAGGAAACATAGAAAGGGTGGTAGAGGCTTTCTACTTGTTGAACATTGCTGCTTATTGTGTCGAGGGACACAGTGGTGTATACGACAGAGTTCATTGAAGGATTTCACTTGATGCATTTTTTCCTTTTAAAGTTCAGAAGACATTCCGTGGAATACTATTGGATTTTGTGAGGAGTTACATTTTTTGCCATAATCTTGTTTATTCTTAAATTTTGCAATATTTTGGTGGGATTATCTAGTAAACGTATCGTTTAAATTTGCAGAATTGGTCATTTGGATTTTGTGAGGAGTTACTTTTTTGGCCAGAATCTTGTTATTCTTAAATTTTGCAAGGTTTTGGTGGGCTTATCCAGCAAACGTATCAGGGGTTTAAATTTGCAGAATTGGTCCGTTTAAGTAGCCAACATTTGTAGTCAGTGGCGTGGTTCCACAGATTCTAGACATTGGGACAAGTATCGAAGGGTGCTTTGTGATCTAGTTCTGTATTTTTCGACTGTCAACAAATAAGTTAGCAGAGTTGTGGGATTGTACAGGACAGTGCAGAGTATATCTACAATTTTTTGTAAATATGATTAAGACTTCGAAGAAGCGAGTTTCTTTACCACCCGGTTTCCGCTTCCACCCAACAGATTATGTGAAGAGAAGAGTGTGTGGGAGACCGCTGAAGCTTGATGCGATAGCAGAGGTCGATATATACAAATGTGAACCTTGGGATCTTCCCAGTAAATTTTCAACTATTAATAGTGAACATCGATTAATTTCTCGGCATGGAATGTTGTGGACCTGGTTTTCTTTTAAAAAAATTCCCAACTTCAAGATCCCTTAAGTTTTTCGGTTTGCTAGTAGTCGGTAGCATACTTTGATTTAATGGCATCCCTCATAGTCTTGATGGTCATAGAAAACGATAAAGATGTGAAATTTGCATTTAAATTTGAAAGAAATTTATTTTGATTGATTTATCGGTTTGAGATTTATGTCATTATTGTTTGTTTCTATTCTACCTGGTAGTGGAAAGGTTTCAAGCAGGTTGGTTTCCTTTATGCATGAGCTGCACAGCAATTTATTGTGGTTTCTTGGAATATTATTGAGTTAGTGATATAAACCAAGAAAAAAGAGTTTTTCATAATTTGATTTTAAAGAACATGTGGAGGTAGATGAATTATTTATTAGATTTTTGTTCATTTGGTTTTTCCTGGATTGCATGGTGTCGGGACTCGGAATTTTGTCTATGAGCTAATTGTCTATCTATCAATATTACATTTTGGGTTTATTGGGATCTATGACTATCATTAAGTGCTCATAGAAAAGAAAAAAAGGATTTTGAATTTTAATTTGAAAGAATATTTTCAGATTGATTAGGTATTTGAGATACCTGCTTAGTTTTTGGTTTTCTGCTAGCTGGTCATTTCAAAGTAAGTGATAGTTTTCTGCTAGAACGAGCATTGTAACCTTTTTAAGGTGCCCTAGAATGCATCCTTGGAAGAACTTGGAATAACTCTGGCAAACTAATCACAATTTAGATTCAGTTTGATGGCTACATTTGGTTAAACTCTAAACAGTGTTTTGTACCATGTTTCTGAACCTTTCACATGGACCATGTGAAATACTATTATTCTGTCTCGGTACTTTACTACTTTGACAATAAATTAGTTAGTGTGCCAGAATGAGCCTTGTAGCCCTTTCAAGGTTCGAAGCAATGCATTCCTGCGAGAACCCTGGAAAAATGGTCACATTTGTTAGATTCACTTGGACAGTTATCAACTATTTCTTTTTGAACTCCAAACAGTTATGTACCATGGTCTGAGTCCCTGACCCTGTCTTTACAAGGCCCATGTGAAAAATGACCTTCTGTATTGGTAGGTTTACAATAAATTAGAACCTATCGACAATATATTCAAGGATGAGTTCTAGTTGGTATGGTCATTTGGTAAGTCATCTGCATTTTAGTGTACATTACAATGGAAGACAACAATTGTCTACCAAAAGAGACAATCCATGCTCTGTCACCTACCCAAATTTTGAGACTATTTATTTTATTGCAAAAACATTATGTTAAATTATAATTACAAAGTTTTGTAATTGTGACCAAATCTGGTCAATGATGATTGTAATGACATATTATTATTATTTAATAAATTAAAATAGGAGACAGACACTCAAGGGAATTGTTAAATGAGTGTTCACTGACCCACTAGGAGGAATGGAAGCTATTAGAAGGCATGGAATAAGTGTCAGCATTTGCACTCCACCACTAGCTATTGGTTATGGGACAACTACCCCTAAAATTGTGGCATTATCCCCCAGGTGGGTGGAATAGAGCTATTAGCTCATTAATGACCAGGTTAACCACTGAAAAGGCCTAGGCATCCTAGAGAAAGCAATTCGAATTGAGTAGGGAGCTCCATCATTATTTTTCTGCATAAATAATTCCTCAAGTGTATCAGGTGATCACCGAGAAATTCAAATAGGGACGCTAAGTGGATGTGCTTTGTGAGTCTGTTGAAACTATTATGAGAAGGAAACCAGAGGTGTTGGTGCATGTCTCTTTGACTGCTAAGTCTATATGACTGGATGATCTACTTTGTTGCTGCAAGTTGATGACCTAAAGCTTCTATAGATTCTTCTTCCTAGTGGTTCAATGAACAAGCTCGGGGGTCCTAAGGCAAGTAATTTGGCTGCCTTCAGGAGTAGGTTGGGTGGAACAGGCTCCTTGGGTTGTTTGTTTCTCGTACATTCATCAGGTTCTACTGTTAAGTCTTGTTCAATTACAGTTGAATGAATGAAGTTGTTTATTTAAACCTCTAACCCATTTCCTGGTTGATAATGAAGACTTGTTGATTAAACAGCTTAGTTGAACTGTATACTCTGTTAAGTTAGAATAGGATAGAATAGATCTATTTTCAAATAAATCAATTTACATACTTATGTATTGTCCCCAAAGCCATTTTAGTAACCCTAAGTTTCACTGTCAAGTATTTGTAAATATCTATGCTGGCTAGAAACAGAGCCCATAGACTTCTTATAGTTTCTGCTATAAAAACATTGTTCTATTATTAGAACATACAATATAATAACTCTGTAACCATGTAAATCTATTAAATAAAAATGATCTTAACCGTTCATAATACATTATAGATTGCAATTAAATTATAATTGTAGTAACCTTTAATTTAATTATTGATAAATAGAAATCACACAGCGAAGGATAATCATCATGCACAGAACCAATTCGTAGTTTAGGTTCATTAATATCAAATTAAATATTATTTTAACCAACACAGAAATGATGCGATAAACCCTAAGGGTTTTGCAGCCAAGGCATAAATCAAGCCTGCATACACAGTACTCACTAGAACAAACTTTCGAATCTTTTAAAGTATTACATAATCGTGGCAAGGGTTCTAGCAACCCTTCCCGAAGCTAAATTTTAAACTTTATCAATGTTGGGCAATCCTAAACCTAAAGCAAACTATCCACAACTCTATCAGTTCACGGGCTCGAGTCACACTCGCTCAGTTTTTATCACAACTATCATATCAAGAATGGTTTGAGTCACGACCAGGGATTTCAAACCCTTTGACTCATTGTTTTGCAAAACAAATACGATTTCGAAACTATTGTTTCATAATACATTTACAATAACAAAACAAAGCATAAGTATTAAATCACAAATCTGTATGAGCAGTAACGAAATCCTTAAAACCATGTGTTTTATCTTTTCAATTCTGAAAACCCTGTATAATATAAAACTGAAAATTCATTTCGTCTACCATCCAAGTCTAGGGTTCAAGTGCTTCACTCACCCCGACCAAGTATTGAATCACAGTGATTATAACATCAATAATGTCGAATATATTAAAAACAACATAGCAAATACAGTATCAAAAACTAGTATTTATATTATTTGTCAAATGTATTAATAACCACCGATCGGAAGCAAACACAGGCTGTACTAACAGCAAGTCTGCAAAATACTCATTTTAACCAGTTACAACGAAGGCTTGAAGCCTCGAAAACTCAAACTATACATTATTTTTCCCACGGCTTAAAACCTAATCACAAATTACATTTGCAAAGAACAAAATCATCTTCCGACAAATCCAGGGTACATGGATGAACCTGAGACTTACCAGGACATTGAAGTCCTCAGTGTTTATCCTCTGCAGGAAAAGTAGCTGAGAGACCACCAAACCCTGCAAGTGTATCATAAAAACCGCAGATTAGATTCGTAATAATAGTAAGAACCAAAACTTACAAGTTTAATTGCTAGCAATGACGGATGTTACCTGTGAAAATCAAGTTCCGAATCAATCGTTATCGTAGGAGAGCCGAGGTTCAAGGTCTATGCACTTCAAGGTTCAGGTTATCACCTTTAAAACGAGCCGAGGTCATGGTATCAAAACCATGAACAACCACTTTGAAACCCTAATACCTCGTGTCCTATCGGCCCCACTCCCAAAACCACAACCATAACAATGAATACAAGGGTTTTGGACAAAAGAGAGTTAACACCATCGCTTGTGTGAAATTGCAGTAACCAAGAAGTGTTCACATGCCTCAAGCCAGGTCGGATGCCACCAAGTATTCCACCCAAGATCGTAGTTAATGCTCATTAATGTTGAAGTGTATGCCAACCTGCACACATTAACGTTAGTTTCATTACAAAACCTTGTAACCATATCTTTTACCAGACGCATATCATTGCATTATATTATTGATACTATATCATTGCATTATAATATGGATGCCATATCATGGAAATATAATATTGTTATCACTTGATTAATGATAGGATCGGCATATAGTTTATATTTATATAAGTGTTAGGCTTGTAACCCTAACTCCAAGGTATTTCGAATAGCATTGCATTTATATATAGGTTAATTTAATAATTGAAATGTTATATAGTTTAGGTATTGTTGCAATCGATTTTTGTATATCAATATAAACCTAGAATGGTTGTATAGCATTAGAATCCTAACACAAAATGATATGGATTGTAACCGAGATCATAAGCAATTGCATGTTATGGGTAGAATCTTTGTAAAGTTTCTTGTACATAGAAGATTATATAAATCTCGTAGATATTTGAATGTTAATTATGAATGCTAAATCGTTCTTGTCTATTTGTGTAAAATAACAAATGAATATGGTAACACTAATACTTACGGTAAGCCTTGATAATGTTAGATTGTTTAGTTTGGATTGAAATAGATAACTTCTATCGTAACCAGTTTAATATGTCAAAATTATCATTTGATCACAGAAATAGAATCTAATATTTAGACAACTTTTATCGTTTAGAAATGCCATAAGAAGATAATTCAAATTAATAATAATAATGTTGAAGCTATCCAACAGAAGTCATAATAAAAGCTAGGATCTCACCCTGATATAATCTTCGAATAAAATTACTGTTGGTTGTTTATATGCTGGTAAACTTTAAATAACTTCAAAGGATGGAATTATCTTTACCTGTACCCTACATCAAGTGTAATAACTTTATCCATGCAACTAAGTAAGCCCCGGGGTTCCATAGGACCCCTTCATCGTCAAAAGAGACATGAACAGTTAGTACAAATAAATAATCAAACATTAAGTAGCGATCTTAACAAACATTTTGTTAAGGAACATAATCGTATTTCATAGATTAATAAACAACAAATAGATGAAATTCTATAGTTAGAATAAACAAATCAAATAGTTAATTACTTCCGCATACTTAAATATCATATTTATTGATATTATCAAAAAAATTTAATTTTACGAATTTTTGGGATGTTACATGCTCCAATAAAAACACTATTGACACGTGGTTTGAATTTGCAGCATTTGTTCTGCTACCTGATCTCCATGCTTCAAGATTGCACTATAGACACATGGTTGGAGTTTGCAACACTGATCTGCTACATGATCCCTTATATGATTCATCTGTGTTCAAGCTCGTTGCTAATGATTTCAGCTGTCAAATTCAGTATTTTTTTAATACTTTTTCATAGTAAATGTTATCTGATTGTGATAAAGGATCTGTGAGGGAATTTGGTGTAGGACCACTAATTTTGTGAATGTAACACAATCAGCTTATGTAATTTGTATGTACATGTGTGTTATAGACAACAAAATGTTGTTTAAGTTGAGACTATTTTAGGTTGTTTTGGATTCTTATGCTTGCATATTAAATCGATATTGAGATTTTATAGGGACATTCAGATCTTGGAATTTTCAATTCATATTACCTGGTCTACTGACATATTTATTCATTGGTTGCAGAAAAGTCTCTTTTACAAAGCCGGAACTTAGAATGGTATTTTTTTGTATCTCTCATAAAAAAGTATCTTTTCAGAATGGACTTAGAATGGGACTTAGAATGGTATTGGTTGCAGAAAAGACTCTTTTCATTTTGTCGTGGTTTCATATCTTAGGTTTTTGTTTCTACTCTCTTCTAGTCAACTGACCCAATCCAAATCAATAATGGTAATCTGCACCCAAGCAGTCTCACGCACATGAAGGATCAAGTAGTCTACAGGCATATCGATTTCCCATTGTTCGTATGGCTTGTATACTTGTACTCTTAGATTGACGTTAGCAAAGAGAGCATAGTTTGTGCAATGGATAGATCAGACTAGGGTTTTTCACCTCCAACACACTAATTTCGTCATTTAGTTGGTGATGTCCACTTATATTTTATGGTTGTTTCCATCAAAGAAAACAAAAAGGCCATTGAGACAGTGTTTATGATTCTCACCTCTGCATCTCATTCCTAGAGCTTGTTGTGCTTTTGAACTCTTATTCAATCAACACTATCACTTCACCAATCACAGTCCATCTTGGTTGGGGCTGTAATTGTATCTGTTGATTTCAATTAATGTTGTAATTTGTGTTATGTTCTATGTTATCAATGATGTGTTTTTCAATTTATCATTCCTTTGTCCTTTTAGTCAATTGAGCCATATGGCTTTCCAACTCAAAATCTTGTAAGTTTTTCAAGTTACAATTGAGGCCATATGGCTCTCCACCTCAAAATATTGCAAGTTTTTCAAGTTACAATTGAGCCATATGGCTCTCTAGCTCAAAATCTTGCAAATTTTAATTCGTATTTTTTTAAATCATTATGTTGTTTTACATGTGAAGCATCTTGGGTTTTCATTCATTGTGCAAAGACATGGGTGTGCATACCCAGTAAAAGTTAGCAACCATGATCATATGTTACATGCTAGAAAGGAGATCATAAAAGGAGAAATGGACCTTGTTAGCTTGTGCCATTGATGGTATTTTTTTGCAATATATGAACCTTGAACATTGGGTTTTACCCTTTTTAACATGTCCTCCTTGTGTGATTGCCATGAGCCTGAGGTCCCTTTTGGTCTCAATGATAGATTTTTTGTGCACTATTTATGTGAGATTCCAGAATCACGTGAAGCTTATAGAAAGCAACAACATCGATGACATTCAGGTTCCAATAGAATTATTTTCCTTTTTTCTTCAAGACATTATCCGATCTAAGGTTGGTTCATTGATTATAATTTGCTAGGAATTCATTTTGAAGCTACAATAACCATTTGGGTATTCTGTTGTTATTTTGTTTTACATTTGAATGTTATGAAGGTTTCAGTGAGCTGCCTCTCTCACAAATTTCTATCGTTTGTTCTTTGTGTGCAGATTGCTTTACCTTGAAGAACATATGACTTGTTAACATGACTCTCTTCTAAAAATTAAGTGGTTGTCTGAGTCATGGAATAGCTAGGCTGCCACTCCTTTACCTTAAAGAACATCTGACTTGTTAACTACTTGGTGGTAGATATGTACAATGAACCACTTCACTGACACTCTTATCCGCAATCACATATATAGAGAAGGATTGAAGTGGTTGACATGAATATATGGGATGATTTCCATGTCATGGTAATGTGTTGGCAATGCTATGAATGGCAATTATGGTGGGAACCACCACCAAATTCTTAAATTCACAAGCTATTATTGCTTGGTAGTTCCACTAAGTGAGATGTGTAAATTAGTATAAAATGCATGTAGAGAGCAAAGGATGTGTACCAACATCCTGTTTTGTTTAATGTATTTTTCTAGAATCTCAATTCATGGGAAAACTTCATACTTGAGATGCAGATTCCTGAACTAACACCGTCACAAGAAACAACAAACCATTTGGGTATTGTGCTGTTCTTTTTTTTTACATTTGAATGTTATGAAGGTTTCAGTGAGCTGCCACTCTCTCACAAATTTCTATGGTTTGTTCTTTGTGTGTAGATTGCTTTACCTTAAAGAACATATGACTTGTTAACATGACTCTCTTCTAAAAATTAAGTGGCTGTGTGAGTCATGGAATAGCTAGGCTGCCACTCCTTTACCTTAAAGAACATCTAACTGTTAACTACTTGGTGTACAGTGAACCACTTCACTGACACTCTTATCCGCAATCACATATTTAGAGAAGGATTGAAGTGGTTGACATGAATATATGGGATGAATTCCATGTCATGGTAATGTGTTGGGAATGATATGAATGGAAATTATGGTGGGAACCACCACCAAATTCTTAAAGTCACAAGCTATTATTGCTTAGTAGTTCCACTGAGTGAGATGTGTAAATTAGTATAAAATGCATGTAGAGAGAAAAGGATGTGTACCAACATTCTGTTTTGTTTAATGTCTTTTTCTAGAATCTCAATTCATAGGAAACCTTCATACTTGAGATGCAAATTCCTGAACTAACACCATCACAAGAAACAACAAACCATTTGGGTATTGTGCTGTTCTTTTTTTTTACATTTGAATGTTATGAAGGTTTCAGTGAGCTGCCACTCTCTCACAAATTTCTATCATTTGTTCTTTGTGTGCAGATTGCTTTACCTTAAAGAACATATGACTTGTTAACATGACTCTCTTCTAAAAATTAAGTGGTTGTCTGAGTCATGGAATAGCTAGGTTGCCACTCCTTTACCTTAAAGAACATCTGACTGTTAACTACTTGGTGTATAGTGAACCACTTCACTGACACTCTTATCCGCAATCACATATATAGAGAAGGATTGAAGTGGTTGACATGAATATATGGGATTATTTCCATGTCATGGTAATGTGTTGGGAATGCTATGAATGACAATTATGGTGGGAACTACCACCAAATTCTTAAAGCCACAAGCTATTATTGATTAGTAGTTCCACTGAGTGAGATGTGTAAATTAGTATAAAATGCATGTAGAGAGCAAAGGATGTGTACCAACATTTTGTTTTGTTTAATGTCTTTTTCTAGAATCTCAATTCATGGGAAACCTTCATACTTGAGATGCAGATTCCTGAACTAACACCGTCACAAGAAACAACAAAGTCTAGTACCAATTTAGTTGTGTGTCCATAAAAAAATGGTTAACACATCTCTTTCTAGAACCTACTCCTAACTGTTTCCAAGGTATTAGATCCCTTTCTCTTGTCCTCTCCTCCTCTCTTCCCAAAATAGAATGGACTCTTAATCATTTCCTTCTTCTCTTTAATATACATTCAGTTGTTCCTAGTCTATGTAGCTTTTCTGAGAATGGAACCTAATCTAGCCTCAAGGAGTTGCTTTCAAAAATATTATGTAATGAGAAAATGATTTCCATTGTAACTTCTTTTGCAGAACTTATTATTGTACAATAACAAATATAATATAGAATTAACATGCAAGTCGGTATTTTTCTTATTAAATTTAGGTGGTGCTTGTTGGGGATCATTGCCAATTGGATCCTGTGATTATGTGCAAGAAAGTAGCTCGTGCTGATCTTGCACAATTCTTGTTTGAGCGACTTGTACTATTGAGTGTCAAGTCTTTTAGGTTATAGGTGAGATTGTTATTTGTACTTCAGTTTGTTTGAAATAATCACACATCTTTCTTTTTATGCAAATTTAGGAAGCAATCAAGTGCACTTGAAATTTGCTAGATTTTGTTGTTAATGAGCATTTCGATGCAAATAGTTGTCTAGCCTTAGAAAGATGTCTAACTTCATAGAGAGGTCTGGTAAAGCTTCTGTGGAGTTATTCTCATTAATTGTAGTATGAATGTATCATCGTTCCTTTGAATATTTGAGTTGTGCAACCTAAATATCCAGAGCATGCAAAACCAACCATGTTTTTTATATCAGTGGTCCATTCATATTATCCTCTTGGTTATACCATCCATAGAGAGTACAAGTACATGGATATTTGTTGTCTATGGATTATTGTCTACCATGGGTATTAGTCTGTTTTCCTTGGCACATTTTCCCTAATCAATGTGTCTTTCACCTTCAAATGTATTTGATCTGCATGAATTGATTTCTTTTCAAATTTTCTAACTCACGGTTATGCTCCTTGTAGGTCCAATACCAAATGCACCCAACATTGTCTGAGTTTCCATCCAATACTTTTTATGAAGGTACTCTTCAAAATGGTGTCAATGTTAATCAAGGACAGTTGATAGGAATTGATTTTCCATGGCAAGTGCCAAACATACCCATGTTTTTCTATGTACAGGTAGGTTACCTAAGTTGATATAGTTTTTGCCGATTTTTGTTATCTTCATGTAGTCATGGGTGACATTTACCTGAATTTTCCAATTCATAATTCCAGATGGGCCAATAAGAGATAAGTGCAAGTGGCACATCATACCTGAATAGGACAAAGGCAGCGAATGTAGAGAAAATTGTGACTACTTTTTTGAGAAGTGGAGTAATTCCTAGCCAGGTATAATTCCTTTATATATGCATGTATGTATGGACTTTGTCTTTCATAAACTTATATAATTTTTTTATTCTTTCCCTTAAATTAGATTGGATTAATTACATTGCACGAAGGATAGAGAGCCTACATCGGCAATCATATGGCCAGGAATGGTGCCTTATAGAAACAACTCTACAAAGAAATTGAGGTAGTACTTGACATTTGTGAGTTTATTTGATTGTGAAAATTAAGTTTTGTTACAAGCTTTAACTTCAAATTTCATTCTTTGTAGGTTGCAAGTGTGAGTTCCTTTCAGGGTCAGGAAAAGGATTATATAATATTCTCCTGTGTGAGAAGTAACGAGCATCAGGTATATGTTCATATTATTTGGAATTTTTTAAGACACTTTTTAATAGTTATAAAGTATTTTTGGGGCAAGATGAATTCATGGAGTACCTTATACTTAAATATTTAAACATTTATTAGAGATTGAGGATGGCAATTAAAGAATATCATCTGAGTTGTGGAGTTTAATTGCATCGCGTGTTGTTTTCAGGTTATTGGGTTTCTGAATGACCCCTGAAGGTTGAATGTTGCACTTACAAGAGCTCACTATGACACGGTCATTTTAGGAAATCCAAAGGTTTTAAATTTTAAGCAACCGACCTCTTTGGAATGGCTTGCTATCTCACTATAAGTTATTCCTAGTTGTGTTTATTGTTTAAAACTATAAAAATATAGTTTTGGGATTTGCAATTATTTCTCTCTAATGTTTTATGGTTGTTGCAACTGGTGAAATGTTTTTGTTATGTTGTTTGTCTTATTTCTAGGACAATGATTTTTTCTTGGAGGGTTCCATTAAACAATTTAAGACAAAGCATGATGCAGTTTTAACTGAGTTATTTGTGATGTTGTTTGTCTTACTTCTAGGACAATGAATGTTTAGTGGAAGGGCCATTAAACAGTTTAAAACAAAGCATGGTGTAGTTTCAAAACCCAAAAAAGGTTTCGAGAATCAGAAGGAGATTGATGCAGCTCATGCATCTAATACTCTTCTTAAGCTGGCTTGGAATGGATTTCAATTACAGCTGAAAGGGAGGCAAAGAACAGGAGGTTTCTGCAGCTGTAGAACAAATTAGGAAACAAATATCGGATATTATGCAAGATGTTGGTGCCACAAAGGATCTAGAAAAAAATCTAGCTGTCATGGTATTAGCAGTGAAAAACTTGCAAGACGTATTCAATTTAGCAAAAAAAGCAAGAGTATGATGTGTATCCTTCATTGGTATAAAAAAAGAAACTCTAGAGCTTGAGCAAACAAAAGTAGATCTCAAGAAGGTAGCAACAGAAGGAATTTCTTTTGAGTGCTTCTATGGATTGCCTAAAGGTTGTGTTTTTCCAGAAAAAAGACAGAATTGGCTGAACTAAATCAGATAAGAGGCAAAAGCAGAAACAAGAGCAGTGAATCTGAATGTTGTATTCTATAAAGCTAGATTAAAATTGGTAGTTTCCATTGCTGCTGAAGAATGACAAACGATCTTGCTACATGAATTCTCTCAAACTCTACAACAGATCAATATATAAACTGAGCATGCTTGTAAGGAAGATTAATCTCTGAATGAGGAAGCATGTAAAGCAAAATTTGAAACCAACCAAATAAAAGCTGAAATCATTACTCTACATAGTAGACTGCAAGTTTCCTATAAGGAACTTGAAGAAGCTTAAACTGCATAAGCTATAGCCATGGAGCAAATAAAAGTGTTCTATAAGAAAAAGAGTGCTGCACATAATTTTACTGCAGACTCTAGTGGTGGGATTGAAATCTCACACTCTAAATTGGATTACTTAAGCAGAGGGATGTATGAAATCAATAGGCTCGAAGATAAGAAGGTGGTTGCTGTGCTGTTGTCGTGTCCCAAATTGATGCAGTAAAAGTAGGTGGATGACATAGCTGAGCCTAGAAATTGCACTAATCTTAATTTCTTGATAGGAGGATATGGATTAACTCAATTCACTAAAGTATTTGGTTGTTAGTGGTTGCATAGGATTCTCCTCATTTTCACGTGCACTTATAATGCGTTCCCTTTAAGGAAACAAGCAAGAAGATGCCTTCCAACAAATGGAGATTTTAATTCATGATTTGAATTATTATTAGTGGAATTCTTACTGAGTGAAAAATACAACTACTAATGTTACTATTCCTGTGTTAAGGTTATGAATCATGACTCTTGAGAACTTTTGATGAAGATCATCCAGAATAATCAAGCTCAGTCATCGGCATTTTTACATTAAAAATTGTATTTATGGCGCTCAGAGTATATAGGAAAATTAGAAAGAATAAAATAGGATTTAGAAAAGGATAAATATTATATCTAACGGACACAAGAAAGCTAGCCATCAGATGTGGAAAGTGGAAACAGCTATTTGTTATGAGTGTCATTTCTGCCTAGTATGATAAGATAAGATAATTTTATAAATGACCACAAAAGTAGGTCAATGGGACTAAAAGATACACCCGGTGTAAATACAAGAACCTTACATTGGTTTCTTGGAGGAATTATATGAAGGAAAAACTTGGGTGGATGGTAATTGAGAGATCAAAAGTTGGAGCAAAATCTCCTTAAACCTGTAACATCTTTGGAGCTTACACAAAGCCTTGTTAAAATGACAATACTCTTTGCTTTGGGATAATAACACTTTTGTAATCTTTATTTAGTTATATGGTTAAATATCTTGTGTACTTAGCAACTTTACTCTTTCTTTTTCTTAGTAGACTAGCATTTTTTAAGGAATACCTAAGGGATGCTTCCTTACAATCTTGGATGGCATCCCTAGTAAACTGGTCGGCATAGATTATTATGCCTAACCCAGGGAGATTCAAACTGGAAATTCCCAATAACATTGGTGACAATTGGTTAAGTTGACCCCTTGGGATTTAGTAGACTAGATTATTGCTCATTGATGATGTAAATTTGTATGCACAACCATGGACTCCTTCAATATCAAAAGTTTTATATATTTCATGACCTTCGTCAATTATGGAACTCAGCAAAAGTGTTTCCCAAATTATTTAATAATTATGAATTTTGTTAGTTTTTCATCTATGTGTGAAGTCTTTTGTAGGATGCCTTGTTTCCTTTTCAACTTGACTTGACCCACTGTTACCTTCTGGGGCATCGTTGTCATTTTGCCTATGTAGTATGATTTATATTATGTGACCATTATTTATAAAATTGAATATCACATTTGTTCGACTGGAAATAGAGAAACATCCAAAAAAATTCAATAGAGATGATGTTTTAATCCTCAGTGGAGCCTAGAAACCTATCTTGCAAACCCTAAAATTTCAGTCGTCCAAATAAGTGATATATTCAATCATCCAAATAAGTAAATATATCATAGTCGGCCTACAAAACATGCTTGATGAGTTTAATTATTATTTAATGATCTTCTCAAGCTTAAAAACCCTTGTGAGATTCTTCTTTCTCCTGAAGATGGACTAAGCTTCATAGTCCAAAATGTGTTGAGCATTAAAAATTTCCACGGGTTTCTCCATATCTCTTTAAAATGAATTTGACCTGCGAAAACCTAAACAAGTCGTGTCTTTCTAGCACATAATTTAGTATGTAGTCTCTAGTGTAAATGCAACTGATAAGGAACCTCATCATATTATCTCAGTGATCAAGTAATCAGTGATGCTCGCACTTGTGCTTTGCACTAGTTTTATATTAAATCCATTTATCCCAGATTGTCTTGCAATTGGATTTTCTGATGTCTCCTTAATCTTTTGTTTTCCTTCAAGTCAAAGTAAATTGCATGGTTGTGTCACTGTTATTTTTTCTAAACAGAGTTACCTAGAGCTACCGAATTTAAGTTTGAGTTCAGTGAAGAAAGTGGGTTGGGAAATCTACAAGTGCAAGAAACTTTGAAATGGAGAAAAGCATATTGTGATTTTTTTAAAAAATAGTTAAGTCATATTTCTCTCATCTATAGTCTACACATTTTTTGGTTCACGTAGTTCTAGGAAGGCATGGTATCTTAGCTGAACAGTTCATGCCTATCTATGTAATCATTTTATAGATGTGGATAATGTTACATAGTTATGCATTACCAAAGTGGTAAATTCATACTTCATATAATTTACTTATTTGAAGTGCTTGGTTGCAACTTAAAATATTAACATCTTCAATTTTTACCTCATTAATGTTTTTGCTTACCTGTAACTGTGATTCAGGCAAAAAATAAAGAAGCCTTATTGATTGAGGCAATCAAAAGGTATGAAATTCCAAAGGCTCCTAGTACTGAACCTGAACGCTTGACTGCCAATGAGCGTTTTTACCTAAAAAGAATGGGACAAAATCACAAAAACTATGTTCCCGTTGGAAGACATGGAGTCTTTGGGGGTGTAATTTTGAACATGCATTTGCACTGGAAGAAACATGAAACTATACAAGTCATCTGCAAACATTGTAAGCCTGGCCAAATACATGAATATGCAAAAGAGATATCCATATTAAGCGGGGGCATAGCAATGCATATACAACATGACACAATCCTTTTCTACCGGGGCAAAAATTATACTCAACCAAAGGTTATGAAACCCAAGGACACACTGTCCAAGGGGAAGGTAATTAAGATGTTTTGAAATCCATTTTCTTTTCTTGAAAATTTTATCATTTATGGCATTTGTAGCATAGTCTTGTGGTATGTAAATGTGCATGCCCTATGAATACATGGAACTTGATAAACATCAAAATTTATCTGAGTATCCACTGGACAAAAATGAGCACATTTGGACATACAGAATGGACATTTGTAATTTATCTTCTTGTCCAATTAGAAGTCAAAGCTGAAGCTTACAAATGATAAAAGACTTATGTTGTGCATTAAAATAATAGGAAGAGGAATGGTTTGGAAATTCGTTAAAGATGGGATTTCTCTAGAGTGAAATTGTCTTGTGTTGTTCCTTGTCCTGGCTGAATTTCTGTTTTCACAACATTCATATGCTTCAATATTTACCCTACATATTTTGTTGCATCAGTGGTGGTCATTTGTTGGACATTAGGAAAATTATCTTATCTTATCAAAGTGGTTTTGCCATCATCTTTCTAGAAAATATATTTTATTCTTTTTATTGTATGCTCACATCCTTAAATGCTCTCTCATACCTTCTTTCCTTTAGTTTCTTCCACCAGCTTTTGCTTAGGATCAGACCTGATATTAAATGATTATAACGTGTGGTGCTTCTTTGCATCTTAGTTGAAAGAATATTATAGTTTAGTTTAATTTTTATACTGTTTATGGGTAGCCCTTATATTAGGCAACATTTCCAATTTTATCAAAAGAAAGAATGAAAGAAATAAATTATATTAATGTCTGCAGATGATTAATGTCTGTAGATGACCAAAGTAGGTCGATGGGCCTCAAAATACATCCAAGAGATTAGTAAAGAACTAGGGTAAACTTACACTATAAGACTCAAGTACATGTACAAAATTGCTTTCAAGGGAAGATGAAGACCAAAAGAAGATCATTTTTTCTTTGTATTGTTTATCTATAGCCTGTCACTTGTAGTGGAATATTTCCACACCTTTTCCAACCAAGTATAAGTCATGTAGCAGTATCTGGATTTGAAACTGTTAGATTTTGGGGGACGTTTCTTACATGAATCTACTTATCAAAACTCCCATTGAGTACCTCAGATGATAATGCATGTGATGTGCAGGAAATTCATACATTTCGTTTGGGCAGCTACCACCAAATGGTAATCCAAAATCTGGCATGCAGTCAATAGGATTCCCTATTACACATCTTCCTCTTCCAAAATCTGGCATGCACTCGACAGGATTCCCTATTACACGTGTTCCTCTTCCACCAGTCCATGGAGCACCACTTGGCCAGCCATATGCTATTCCTTCAAGGGGTGGTGTCCATGGACCAATAGGTGTTCCTCAAGGGCCACAGACAAGTAGCATAGGATTTGGTACTGGAGGGGGAAAAGTTGGTGGTCCCATTGGTGGACATTTATCACATCACCAAGGATCACGTCAAGCAATCAGAAGTATATGATCTGGTTTCAACTTTACTGGTCTTGAAAATACAATGAGTCAAACATTAGTTGGAGATCCACTGTCTCAAACTACTCTATTGACTCAGGTATTATCCTCTCATTCTTTTCACTCAGACATATTGCAATTTTTATAAGATGTTGAAATTTTGGCCTGTTGTAACTAGATTATTTAGTTGTATATTGGATTTAAATTGTCACTTTTTATTACATACAGTTTCCAAATCAAGGACTAATCCAAAGCCTAAGGGATGGCTTTTCTCTCGAGGAAATGTCTTAGGTATGACTTCAACACCATTTCTTTAATGTCTTAGACTGATGGATGATTTGAAAATTGTAAGTTATTTTACAAAGTGGTTGTAGAAAATTGATAGGAAATAATCTTATGTAGGGATTTCTTGGTAAGATTTCAAGAGTCAAGGATCACATGTGGCTTACAATGTAGCAGAATATTCCACTCAAGTAAATATTTATTTTTGTTTAACAATATTTGGTGGTTTGCTAACCTTGTGAAGATATATTTGGAAGCAAACCCTCACTTTTTGACATTTTATAGGCATCACAAAGTGGATATGAAGTCGAGTATGTCACACAAGGGACTCAAGGTGCTTTCACTGGGGACTTTTTGAATCATACATCGCTATTAGTCATATGCAGTGCATGCTTTGGCAATATGCAAGTTGAAGATTTTGGTTTTGGATTTCTCAATGGCAACTATAATCAAGCATATTGGTTCCAGTACACATTTGATGGACATTATTCACTGATTTGAAAGATTGGAGATATGTAGAGATATCTTCATAAAATGAGTATAATTTGGTTTTTGATGTGATCTAATCTTATTTGAACATTACTAATCAAATGAAACTCAAAATTCACATATATTGTTTTATTCAAGCGACAACTAGAAAGCCACAACTACTCCATATGATAGCTAATGCATTCATTCTTTCCAACTTTTTAATAAATTGGTTTTAATGATAGAAATGCTCTTTAAAATATTGGTCTCTTAAACAATTTTACTAGATTTATCATAAACAATCTTACTAGATTTATCATAATTAATTTCTTGTTCATAAGAACCATGATGAAGCCAAGTATTACACATAAAAAATGTGTCCTTAAATAATGAATTTCTTCTTTTAAATAATTTACTCTTTAACAATGATTTGGTATGCAATAATTTGTTCTTTTCAATGTATTTATTTCTTCACCTAGAAGGTAAGGACTAAGCTGCATGCAGCTCTTGTTTTTTTTATGTTTTTCAGTATCATTCAATCTTGACGTGGTATGACCGCGACTAAGTTGCTGGCCAAATGTTCATTTTTTTCCTGAGATCTCTGTTTTTTGGTTTCCAAAGGCAACAACTATAATGTGTTAAATTTATTTTAAAACATACGTTGCATTCCAGAATCGTGCCAGCTTAACCTCAAGGACTATACCAGCTGTGTCTTCAAAAACATACAACTAAAGTACAAAAAAACTAATCAACAGCCGTGGCTGCAAGGAGCCATTAGAAATGGACGGCATTTATTTTTTATTTACAACATCATGGATGACATTTATTTATTTACGATCATCATGCGGATAAAGGTGCAATAAAACTGAGTGGGAGTAGACTGGACTGCTTATTATTCTTAATGGTAAAGATTGGCCGAGTTAGTCTAAGACGCCAAACTAAACTCTCCTCAACTTATGGAATGCGTGGGTTCAAATTCTTGAATGTTTAGATAATGTTTATTTCGAGGCATTCAGACTCAAGTTCTGCTGTTTTTATAACTTTGTCAAAGCAGTTCTATTTTTCTACTCATTTCCTTCCAAATATTTCCACTTTTCAAATAATAGACTTCAAATTGGGCCACGGTAATCTTGTAACGTCACAACTGTACGTGTAAGGGCATTTGGTCTAGTGGTATGATTCTCGCTTAGGGTGCGAGAGGTCCCGAGTTCAATTCTCGGAATGCCCCAAGTTTTTCTTGCAACGAGTTTCGAAATGCGAAAGGTTTTTCTTGCAACGTTATTAGTAGGGGAGATACCCGTGCTGTCATTGGTAGACCTTTTTTTATCCTAAGACGGTAATTAACATGCATTTTGTGTGGCAACTTGAGGTGATACGTACTATGCGTGAAACATGTAGAGCAAGGGGGAACCTTTGTGATAGGGATTCTGCTTAGAAAATAGATGAGAGTTATGAAGCACATTTAAGGTTTTGAGCAAAATAGTTGTCACTTTAAGGTTTTGAGTTGAAACTATTAAGCAATTCACTAACTTATCAATTCAAACTCTATGCTTTACATCATATTCATCTTATGCATGGCTTGATTCGACAAACTTGTGCCAAGAAATAAGTCTACTTCATATGTGTTATCTTTTTCATTGTCATTTCAACAAACCAATGCATGTTGTGTCAATATATCCTTCCATCAACTTCAGTTTGTTGAGATCCTCTAGTTCAATGTGTGTTGCTCCTTTCTTTGGTGATACAACATAGCATGGTCTTATCTTCTCCACTATGCTCACTTGCAATAATACTTCTTTTGGTTCTTGTTCCTTCATGGGTAACCATTGAAACTTACTCCCACTCTTCATAATGGTATAGGCATTCTTCCTACCATCATGCATTAAAGTTTTGTGACATAATCCCATGTTCTTTCCAACAAAAAATGCCAACCATCCATGGGTATAACATTACACAAAATCTCATCCTAGTATCCTCATATATTAAACATCACTTGTACACATTTTCCTCTGTAATTTTATATTTGCATTAAACCAAAACAACGCGTAAGCCTAGTTTCGGTTTTTTGTCAAGTTGAATTCATGTTCTCTACTATTTCCACATTGATCATGTTCTTTATGATTGAATTCGAGTGCTCTATTATTTTCACATTGACCATGTTCTTGATATTACCACTATCGATAATAATTTTTCAACACTTATCTCCATCTTTGCACTTTGTCTTAAAGATGTTCCATCAACCAATGACTCTTCCTTTGGACCTTGTTGCAACTTTACTACTTCTATCATACCTCTATAAATCATCAAGTTCTAACTTTGTTCCATCGTTATTGTCATTGTTGCTCTTTCATCAGAGGTATCTCTTAGTGCTAATGCAACTCTTTCTTCATTTATTTTCACATTCTATATGTGTGGACATTCAAATGACTTATGTCCTTCGATGCTACATGTGTAGCAAATATAATTTTCCACCTATAAAAATCATATCCCCTTCCTCATAGTTTGAAGAATCCTCTACCTCTACCTTTGTATTTACCTATTGCAACATCCTCTGGTGACTTTTTTTCATTTGTATTGTGCCTTAACCACTTCTTGTCATTTCTTCTCACACAAACCTTTTGTCGCCTTGTCTAAGCACTTACCCTCTCTCCTTGTCTCTCAAAGGTTAACTTTTCTTTAATACCAAAATGACAAAGTGGGGTGCATAGTGTTCCAACTCTGACCTTGGTGGCACAAGAAACTTGCAATTCTTTGGTGACATAGAGATAACATTGATACAATAAAGTCTTAAACTCCACCATCATAGAACTAGATGCACAATCTCATGGGGAAATGGTCTAGTACTCATGTATGAATGGTCAAAATAGATGCTATAGATTATAGTTTCAATCTCTCAACTCTCATCTCTACTTCTAGGTATAGCTAATGTGATTGGTTAACCCAAATCTTATCATGTGTATATTATTTTCCCTTGTTACTCCTTTAACTCCATCATTGATTATTCATATACATCTTTGATCTTTTTGATAAATATCAACTCTATATCTTATTTGGTGGCATGACCTTTCATACCCTCAATGTGTTTCCTTGGTTTTTATCATGTTGGTATCACCATGTCATGCCAATCCATGTCAGCATTCCCAAACTATTTCATGCCCACAACTCCAACCTACATCTTCCACAAGCATGACCTTTCATACCCTCAATGTGTTTCCTTGGTTTTCATCATGTTGGTATCACCATGTCATGCCAATCCATGTCAACATTGCCAAACTATTCCATGCCCGTAACTCCAACCGACATCTTCCACAAGCTCTTATATGCCCACTCACTTTTATGTGTTCCTTGCTAACATCGTTTGTGAGCTTCGTTCTCAACTATTGTGTGCTCTTTGTTTTCCATGCCAAAACTACACACTACATCATGTTGTATACATGCATACGCATCCTAATGAGCTTGTATTATTCCATTAAAGCCCACTCCTACATTAATGTCATTTCCATATACACTGCATTGTCTACACTCTTACTAGATTTCTCATGGTTGCTCCTACATCAATGAATAAATCAAATAGAAACTTAAAGATACATTGTCTACACTCTTAGTAGATTTCTCATGGTTGCTCCTACATCAATGAACAAATCAAATAGAAACTTAGAACTATGTTGCATTGTCTACACTCTTACTTGATTTCTCATGGTTGCTCCTACATCAATGAACAAATCAAATAGAAACTTAGAGATACATTGTCTACACTCTTACTAGATTTATCATGGTTGCTCCTACATCAATGAACAAATCAAATAGAAACTTAGAGCTACATTGTCTACACTCTTACTAGATTTCTCACGGTTGCTCCTACATCAATGAACAAATCAAATAGAAACTTAGAGCTACATAGAGATGAAATTGAGAACTGTAGATAATTATTGTATTTGAATACGAACAATTAAGAATGTATAGTTAGTGTATACTTTAGAAGAGGTTGCCAAATCAATGGAATAGAGGACAATGCTATCAAAATTTTGGTAACACCCTTTGAAAATTTTTTTCTCTTATGCCTTATTAGGATTTACTAGTCGTCACCATGCTTTAATCCTCCAACTTGCAGAATCTATGGTCTTTCTTTCTATAATGAGGATTCATTTCGCTTGGATTTTATTACTTCTCTTAGGCTTTGGTTCAGTCCATGGCCCATAATTACTTTTTGACATTTCTTAATTGTGCTCATACTCATTTATGTTTATGATTTTTGTGGGAATTTAATAATATCGATGACCATTGTCCAATCAATTCTGCATGCACCTACGAATTTGGGTTTTATTTCTCTCTCATTTTCCCAATCACATCGATGTTTGGATAATGGGTCAAAGTGCAAGCACACTTCTATAAATGGTTCTCTTTCTCGAGCACACTCAACTTAAGTACTATTATATAGCTGATCAATGGAGCTATTGATTTGACAATAATTATGACCTCAAAACAATTACTTTAAACCTAAAAATCTATATTTTTAAGTTAAAAAATAATACTAAAATCAATCTTCGAATAAAAAAGTAATGCTCCTAAAATCATTTTTTTGGGGTTAAAATTATAGTGTTTTGTAGCCCCTGGGGTGTAGACCACTTGGTGATAGGGTGCATTGTTAATACCTTCTTTGTGATGCCATGGATTCAAACCTCAATTAGCCCTATGTCCCAAGCATGGAGCAACGTGTGTATTGTGGTAGTAGTTTGGAATTGACCCCATGTCACACGAATACGAGACTGGTCCCAATTGTTGATTCCCCTGGTTACAAAAAAAATAAAAATAAACACTATATATATATATATATATATATATATATATATATATATATATATATTAGGCCTAAGGAATAACTCCAAGCTTGATTTTTTCCATTGAATGAGAAGCATTGATTTATACAGGTAAGGTGACCTTTGGTTTAATAATCCAAAGGTACATTTCATTTTCCTATGACTCTTCATTTTCCTAATGCTAAATATATAAAATAGTTACACAATGAACCATAATCCTGTATGACTATGTTTTCAACATCCCCCCCCTCCTTAATCCGAAGGGGTGTTCGTGAGTCCAGGCATCTTTCTGAACTTTTCAAGCTTAACAAGTTATACAACTTGATGAGAAAATTATACTCAAAACGAGAATTCTAGCCATAAAAACTCATATTTTTGCATAAAAAACACCAAGAAACAACCATGAATCAAAAAGTGGTGCTACCGGTAGAACCATTTTTTTTTGTGGTTAAAAATATAGACACGGACCAAAACAATCATTATTCGTGTTTACAAAAACCTTAAATTCAAGCCCTGAATTGAAAACTAATGCTACTAGTAGCACACTTTTTTAAAAACTGGCATTATTATATCATTTTGTCATAATTTAAAATTATATTTATTGAATATCTTAGTAAACTATATAAAAATTGCACTCCATTTAATTCACAAATTATTCAAGAAATTATTTCATGACTCTTTCTATGTAAAATAAACAAATTTCTAATAATATTCATAATAAAAAAAAGAAATTAAAAATATCTTCCAAAAAATAAATTTTCAAAAAACTTTATAAATTTTTTTTATAAAAACTTAAAATAAAAACCATTTTTAGAAAAAATTTAAAAATTATATTAAAAAAATTATAAAAGCGTTTAAAAAACCATTTAAAAAAAAAATAAAAACAAAATTATCAAAACTTAAAAAAATTTAAAAAAAAAACAAAAAACCTAATCCCTCTACGCCTCGCCCCCTCTCCCTCCTCCCCTCCCCCAGCTCCCCCCTCCTCCTCTCTCCCCCTTCTCCCCTTCCCCTCCCCTCCGCCCCCTCCCATGTCCTCCTCCCTCTCCTCTCTCCCCTTCCCCTCCCCTGTCCTCCTCCCTCTCTTCTCTCCCCTTCCCCTCCCCTCCCTCTCCTCCCTATGCCCCTCCCCGTTCGTGCTCTCCCCTAACCCATCCTGCTTGGCCAACCCATGGGTTTCCCTTGGGGCACACGAGGGGCGGCGGTTCCACTCCCTCGTGAACCCAAAGGGACTCCCAAGGGTCGCCTGTTGACACAAACCCAGTCAACAGGGGTTCCACTCACTGTCGACACCCAGAGCACCGCGATCTCTCTGAGCACCGGCTTAGATAGGTTTTACCCCATCCAGCAAAACCTGCAGAGCAGATGAGGTCTCACCCGAGATGTTCAAGGGAGAGTTGACATAACCATGTTTCCGCCGAATGAAGGAGGATGTTTGCGGCTCTATTACTTAACTTGTTGCAACATTTCATAAATAGATCTATGCAATTAACTCAGACATCATTTATATTCATAGCATCATTCAACAGAGCCATTCATCATCGCAGCAAATATAACAGTAAAGCATTAATTGCATCAATGAAACATTGCATCATTTATATATTTATATCGCAACAGGCATTACCACAGATGAACAGAAGAAACACAGGGATTTCACAAAATAGCTCTGTCACATCATATTAACTCCACAAAAACCCAGATCCAAAATGTTCAATCTTCCGCTCATACTCCGCAAAAACACAGATCTCATAGAAATCTCCAGATCTAAGATACATAATCCAAGATGATTCAACACTTACAAATCTATGACTATTTATAGGCTTTCGCCTTTACATTGCTTGTCCACTTACTAACAACTTCCTAACCGACACTTCGAGCTAATGACCCAAATTCTATCTAATGTGGTCCCACTGACCCAAAAACCCGCATTCTGCGGTACAATTGACCAAAAATTACATACGATGTCACTATTTGTGTTCAACCTTCTGTCTTTCACGATATCGTAGCACTTGCGGTGCTGCGATAATAACCCATCCTAACCGCCTTCCAACAGGCCCCCAACACAATCTTGTGGCTCACCCTCGAGCCACGTCAGCAAGACAAGGTGTACTCAGTGGTTTTGACCCTAAAATCCTCGTACTGTTGAGCAACGTCCGTGACCTACTCCTTGACTGCCGTAGCTATCGCCTGACTGTCGACCACATCCTAGGAGGATGGATGCTCACTCAGCTTCGCCACAACTTGTTGATGACCATCCTGTACAACCTGGAGTACCGCGCCGGCTTTAGTCAAAACTTGACCACCAACCTCCTAGAATTCCTCCAGCTGCGCAGCGCGCTTCTTCTTACGCTCATTGGCCTTGGTGATGCGCCGCTGCAATACTTTTAAGTCTGCGGACTTGGAAACCTGCTCCAGTGGGAGAATCGTGCGCATTGCTGCCTTTAGTGTCGCCAACTGCCCTTCCGCCTCCTTCCTGAGCTTGGTCAATTGTTCAATTTGATCATCCTGAACAATGCTTCCCCAAAACTGTATAGTGTCTACTGTGAATTTTGTCGCTATCGTTTCCAGCTCCGCCAATTGCACTGCCGCTTCCTCAATGGCGCGTTTGCATTCATCCACCTGCGCTTTGGGTGTACCAGGGTTCACCAGGGCTGTTAACTCTTGATTTAATGGCAGCCCCAAGTTGTTGTGCGCATTGAACCACGTCCAATTCTACAGTGGCTTCTGGCACATGGTGACAAGCGTCAGCAATGGCTGCCCCCACCCTCGCATTTTGGTCCCATAAATTGGCCTTCTCCATGATGAGGCGATCTTGTGCTTGCTTCAATTCTTCAATCATGTGAGCCTTCTCAGCCCGCTCTTTCTTGATTTCCTCTTCCAACTCATCTACATCCTGTCGCGTTGTAGCGGCCCTCCCTGTTAACTCTTCAACCGCTTCCTTAGCTGCTGCCTCGCTCCTTTGCAACCGCAGACACTTACTATTGATCTCATGCATCTTGTCTACCATTTATCGGGTGGCAGCCGCCTGCATAGTTGTCAACGCCTTCACTGGCAGCGCATTGACATTGATGGTCACTTTCTTTAACGACTGCAACAAGTCTCGCAAAGCCTCATTATCTGTCACAATCGCATTCAGGGGAATATCAACATTCCTGACCCGCGGCTCAGTGCTGATTGTGCCAATTGTCGGTACTGGTCTTCCCTCTGGTACTTTCTTCAACATAATGTCGTACAACGAATCCAAGCGGGCAGTGATCGCATGGAAACCTTCATTCTCCTTTACCGTCATTGCATGAGCCGTCCCGATGGTTGCAGTGTTGAGAGCAAGTATCAGTCGGCTGAACTGCGCCTCTAATGACAAAAGGAGCCCATTAATGGTCCCATGGTCCTGGTGTCTTTTTGTTATGCCTTCTTCAACTTGACGCTCATCATCCGTAGGGGTCTGCAATGATTCCTCATCCGACTTATGAACGTCCATGACTGGCACATCGGATGGTATCCCTGTAGACTCTGCTTCCTGAATAAATGGTTCGCGCCATTCGATCAGCCAGTCATCAATTATCGGATCCAAGTCTTCATCTGTTAACTTATAGGGGGTCTGCAACCACTGCCTATCCGGATCGCGGCGTGCTTGCACGTAGATGTTGTGTGGACCAATCGTGAACTGGGAAATCCCCTTGTACTTCTCAATAGTGGCCTGATTCAACCGTGGAATTCACTCAGCAGTCGCCTGCAGCGCTTCCCAATAAAACCAGAACTGTGTGGCACAGTCCTTGATCCACTCCGGTTCCTGCACCCACCATAGGTTTTGGTAGCGCGCCCCCTTGTGTTCTTCAACCCCGTCCACCTCCATTCCTTGATAATCGTCGGGTTCCATCCCGGCGACCAACGTGACTAATATCAACAGCCAGCTATATGTGAATGACCGATGTCCTGCTTGGGCCGCCAACGCATCCTCCGTCAACTAGTTAAGTAAAAACAGGGACCAATTTATCTACACGCTTGCCGCACATAGCTCCATGCAGGCGACAACCACGGAGTTGCCTTGATTTGGTCGAGTGTTCCACAGGAGTTTGGTAGCCAAGATTTGCTCCCCAATCTTGACTGCGGGCTCGTTGATAGTGTCCAAGCGGTAAGCCCGTCTGTCTTTCTGCATTTTGTACTGCTTCCGCAACCTTGACGCGAGATTTTTGTCATTGTTCTTCCCCCGAAAGTATTGCGACGAGTCGACCCCATCCTTAGGAAAACTTGTGATTTCAGAGATCAGGTCCACCATTATAGTGACCTTCCTGTCCAACCATAGCACCTCGCCATGAAAACAAGCCAACAACTGCTTGATGCAGGAATTGGCTTCTGTCAACCGCCCAAAATGTGGCATGTAAATCAAACCCAACACCCCAAACTTCGCCAAACCACGGGCCCAGTCGAGTGGAATGTGTGGCACCGGACCAGTCTCCCTTGGTGCTCGTGGCTGAAAAGGCTCCATCATAACATCGTCTAGTGCCAGCAAGTCGTGATCATCGTACCGCAGCTACATCAACGTTGGTACAATGTCGGTGGTACAACTCAGACCTGGTGGGATTACAAGCATCCGTATTTGATACCATTGGTTCTTAGTGATCTTCCTTGGCTGCACCCCATCTCGACATGGAGGTCGATAGCCTAGGATATCCACGGAAAAAACACCTGCTCGCACTGTGGATTCCACAATCCCCGAGCTCGATGGGATTTCTGTAGGGACTCCTTCCGGCACTTGGGCAGTGGAATGGGTGTGCCGCTTCTCGGGCCACTCGGAGCTAAGCTGCGTCCCCCCCCTATTATGGCGCACATTGGAGGATGATCCCACCAGCATGCTAGAAACCTCCTCCACGAGATTGACCTCTTCCTCAATAGTAGTAGTAGGGATGAGGGGTGACTCGGCTTCACTTGAAATCTCCACCGTATCTGGCTCACTCGGCATGCTGCGCTCAATTCCCGTAATGCCAACGAATGGCTCAACCCTGCTCAACCCAGAACTTTCCCAACACACTCCAACTGCACTCTGCAACACACCCCAACCTTGCGCAATTCAATAATTGGAAACTGAACTCACTCGTCACAAACAGGTGCCTTCCGACTAGCCTCGACCCGTTTTTATAGCGCCCAACCAAATCCCTCGTAATCATGCCTAAATCCTGCATTAACTCGGACTAAATCTTGTCTTAATGACCCGAATCCACCGTCAATCCTATCATCTAATTGGCCGGATCCGCTATTAATGCCCATCATTCGAACCAACGCCAGTAATTAAATGTCTTAACTTCGGGCATTTATCACTGATTTGACCCAATTACGATCCCACCACTGTCGCAAACCGCTCCTAACGTGCGGCACAAGCTTCCTTGCCTGCGCGTTCTGCCCCTATCGGTGCGCCATCCTGCCACCGATCATCCTGCATTTTTTTTCCCCGATGCAACTCAGGCATCACACTGCTCCAAACCCAACTGATAGGGCTTCAACCTGCTACCATTGATCAATTTTGGGAGTATCGCTCCGTCTAACTGTTGCAACTGTACTGCTCCTCCCGAAGTGATACGACTGATGTGATATGGACCAAGGAATGCATCTACAACTTTCCCGGTTGTTTCATAAACTTGTTGTCATACAATAGCACCAAGTCACCCTGCTGAAACTGTTTGTTTTTTATGTGGCGATCGTGCCAAGCCTTCCGGCAATCCTTCTCCACACTCTGGTGGAATCCTGCAATAAAGCGATCTTCTTCCAATTGTACTAACTGTGCTAGATGTTCTTCTAATGTCGTTGCGGCATCCATACCTGTTGTGGCCGCTATGCGCAGACTCGGAACGATGTAATCCATAGGTATAATCCCTTCTTTCCCATACACCATCTTGAATGGTGTCTATCCCATCAACCTTTTACATGTGGTACACTACGCCCACAAGACTGCTGGGATTTTCAGATCCCAGTCATCACGGTTGGCATTGCACACCTTGTTGAAAGCTTCCACCGTGCCATTTTCCTGTGGGTGATAAGGCGTACTCTTCGTGTGCTGTATCTGCAGTTCCTCCGTCAATGCATTGATAATGCGATTGAGAAAATGATTTCCCTGATCACTCATCAATACCTTGGGGCAGCCAAAGTGAGTGACGATGATGTCGAACAAGAACTGCATGGCTGTTGTCGGGGAACAATCAACGACTAGTGCAGCCTCCGCCCATCTAGTCAAATAATCTATCGTCGTGATGATGTATCTTGCACTAGTGCGCTTCCCAGGTGGGTTGATTAGTCCCACAAAATCCACTGCCCATTTATTGAATGGTTGCAGTGTCAGTTGAGGCATCAACGGCATCTCATCCCTCCTGGATGGATTCCCAATTCTCTGACAAACATCGCAGGACCACGCATAGTCTGTCACATCATTGTGCAACATGGGCCACTATAGCCCTGCACGAAGCACCTTCTTTGCAGTCGCACGACTGCCATAGTGGCCCCCAACTATCCCGGCGTGTGCTTCCAACAGGATCTACCCTTGCTCATGAGGCAGGACACAACGCCTCAATATCTCATCTGAGCCCAATTTGTATAATTCGCCTGCAATGAGATGGAAATCTGCAGCCTTGACCACCAACTGCTTCTTCTAGGCGGTGGTGAACTCCTCTAGTGCGGTACCTATTGCCAGAAACTGAATGATTTCTTCGAAGTAGCCATCAGCGACCTCAACCTTAAAAATTTGTGCATCCGACAATCTGTCTTCAATTTTAGTCGGCTCCTCTCTTGTCTCAATGCGCGAGAGATAATCTGGTCCTGCGTTCAAACGTCCTGGCTTCACAATCACTTCAAAATCGAACTCTTGAAAAAGAAGTAGCCAGCGACATATCTTCCCCCCCAACACAAGCTTATTGACCAGATATTTCAATGCGGAATGGTCGGTGAACATCTTAAAGTGTCCTCCCACTAAGTAATGTCGAAACTTCTGCATCGCATAGACCATCGCTAAGCCTTCCCTTTCTGTAGTGGTATAATTTCTTTCGGTGGACGACAACTTCCGGATTGCGAAAGCAATGGGATGATCCAGGTCCCCTTCCCTAGGCTATGCGAGCACTACTCCTAGCGTGATCGATGATGCATCGATGCAGACATGGAAATCCTTGCTCTAGTCTAGAAATACCAGGATCAGCGCTGAGGCCATCATAGCCTTCAGTGGCTCAAAACTGTCTTGGCATTCAGGGCTCCACTAAAATACTGCATCTTTCTTCAGTAACTTCTCCATAGGGGCGGTAATCATTGCATAACCCCTGATGAACTTGCGATAATATCTGGTGTGGCACAACGTCGCTCGCAACTGCTTGACGGTAGTTGGCGGTGTAAAGCTCAAAATGAGCGCAATCTTTGTCGGATCGAATAACAACCCCTCTTTGCACACAATGTGACCCAGTAGTATGCCGAACGGTGCACAAAAGATGCACTTCTTCAAGTTCAGCGATATTTGATGCTATCGACAACGCTCCAACATAAACCGCAGGTTTTCTAGGTGATCATTGATCAAGCCATAGACAATCCAGTCATCCATGTAGACTTGCAAAAACTTCTGAATGAAATCCCTGAACGCAGCAACGACAACCCGCGAGAATATCGCAGGTGCATTTTTCAAGCCAAATGGCATCACCGTGTACTAAAAACAACCTCATTCTGTCACAAAAATTGTCTTGTAATGGTCTTCCTTTGCAATGCGAATCTGATGATAGCTAGAGAACCCATCCGTGAAAGAATACATTTCTTGGCCACCCACACCTTCGAGTACCTCATCAGTAAACGAGGTCGGAAATGGATCATGCAAGCAAGCGTCATTCAACTTCTGTAAATCGACACAAATGAGCACTTCGTCGGTCTTCTTGTCCTGCACCACCATAGGACTGATCCATTCTGACTCCTCAACCGGTTCAATAATTCGAGCATCCAACATGCGATCAAGTTCTACCTTCACCCTTTCCTTATGGCATAGATTTAGTCAATAGGTTCGCTGCCTTATCGGCTTAGCATCTGGTTTCAACAGAATCTTCATCTCCCCCGGATCACCCAAGATTCCCTTCATCTCAGAAAACTTTGTAGGGAAGAGGTCTTGGAATTCATGTAGAAAATCTGTGACTTTCCCCATCATCTCATCGTCCCAATAGTGCCAAACATTCGCGAAATTTGGACTGTCCTATGTCCCAATGTTGACCTTACGGAGCTTTAGCGCTTGACTGATCAGATCACTTGGCGCATCATGTGCTACCACGTCACAACTTCCTTCAGACTCCAGAATATTGACATTCCACAGATCATCACCATCTTCTGGACCACCAGTGATATTGTAGCATTCCATCATGGACGGCATCTGGCAGTTCATATGCGGATCCGCAGGATATGCCACTGGAACAACCTTCAGAACCACATCGCGGATGAGCTATAAATCATTATGGACATCTGGGTTGGCATTCGCGAAGCTGAAGGTATGAGTAAAACACATTGTCAACTCCAACCAAGTGGAAATTTATCCTCGCAATTCGGCAGTAGTATACCATGATCGCGGCATCTCATCCAGAGTATGGACAAAGGCATGGACCCATTAATCTCTTGGGCACGACACCCATAGCGTTTGACACTCCATTAAATGACTGCCAGGGTCATTCTGACCATCATATTTCCCTGTGTGGTAAACCTTGGCATCGCCGAACCGAACCGCCATCAATCTCCTGCATTGCGACCATCCATCAATTGATTTCTTGTGGGTCTCCCACCAGCGTGTTGGAGCATCCTTTAGTGCTTCCTCGAATGCCAGTAGTTGCTATGGTTCCGAGACTTTTTCCTCAAACGCCACCAGAAAGTCAGAAAAGTCAGGCAGTCCTTCGTATACTGGTAGTGTAACCATTTTAGTCGCAACGCAACACAATGACTACGTGACTAACCCACACTTGTGGAGCGACACCTCATGCAGACGATTCTGCCAATGTTCTAAGGCGTCGTCAGAGTCGGAAGACACAGAGCTGTCATTACACCATCCAAGCTCATCGTTGGCAGTCAGATGAATGTAATCTTCAGAAATATTGAATGCATGGTCCCATCCACTAGGATCTTCATCCTTTACTGGTTCAATGTATCTATGTCCTTCAGCCGGATCCAACGAGGCTATAACTCTAAGATCACAATTTTCAAAAGTCGTTATCCACCTCTTATAGTTGATCGCTGCTCCACTTTCATTAACCCATCCAATCCCCGGCAACATGGGATAAGAGCTTCCCCCTTCAACTACTTCGATGACATCAAAGTCAACATAAGTCTTCATTCCCTCAATATCCACCACCAGACGTGGAACTCTCCCAATCGGTGTCACCTTGGCGTGATTAGCCAGTCGGAGCTGTATAGGAGACTAGCTCAATGGGGGGCTCCCCATTTTCTGCCATGCCTGCTTGGTTAAGATGTTGACATCCAAACCAAGATCCAGAATAACTGAATCAACTTCATAATCCCCAATTTGTATGTTCATGCGCATCTCCTTACTTGTCTTCCATCGTTGTAAGGAGTTTATCGTGGACTCCTTCTGTCCCTTAGTTGGTCGCTACAATAATCCCTCGATCTCAGCAAGGGAAGTGAGATCCCTTCCAACAGTATACAGGTCTCTAAAAAATTATGCAAGGTTCCAGACTTCACCGATGAACCTGCTTCTGAAGTAGCATCAAAGACAGGAGGCATGTCACAGATGATGTCTTTACCCTAAGCCTTTTCCATCACCCGTCGCGCCTGAAATAATGCATCGTGCTCAGAATCAATGTCAAATGACGCCTTCTTCTGCCGTGCCAATCGAATGAGCAGGTGTGGGATATCCCCTCCAATCGTCACACCTCCTCCAGTGATAACCGCAACAGCAGCATCTTATGGCCTTCGCTCTGCAGAAATTGTTGCAACACTAGCACCCTGATTCTGGTTTGGCGATGGATTCCCTGGTTGGTTCGCGGTCTGATTAGCATTCTGATTCGGACATTGGTTTTGGTTCTGCGCCGATTACTGCACTTGATTCTGTACGGGCTGCTATGCCTGAGGCTGGTTCTGCAATTGTAGAACGTTCCCTGCTTTCCATCGTGCAATCCACTGTGGGAAGTTTTCTACTGTATGATCTACAACAAAACAAAACATACACTGCATCTGCAATAGTGGGAAATCTCGTTGGTAGTGTCCCCATACTGCGCAGTGATATCACTGAACAGGTCTGCAATTGCCTCATCCTACGCTGCGACCAAATCCTCCACCATGTCCGCCCCGGTATCCTCCACGGAATCCTCTCTGCTATTGGTCTTGTGGTTGATTGAATTGTTGCTGCATAGGATTCGGTTGCATGCCTTTCCCTTGCTGCACATACTGCGGTTGTTGGATGTACTGTGGCTGCTGTGGAGCCATTTGCATCGAAGTGTATTGCGGCATAAATTGCTGCGGTACAAACTGCACCTGTGGTTGAGGTAGCGGCTGGGCTACCTATGGCTATGGTTGCGGTTGTTGTACGGCACGCTGGTCATCCTTCACATAGAATGCATCGTACATCCTCTCTTGTAGCAACCCATATGCATGGCAATCTTTGTCGTCATGTCCCACCGATTTTCTGAATGTACAATATAGATTCATCGATTTTGTGATCACTTTCTGCATGTATAGACATTTGTCATGGCGGTTCCCATATACCTGACAGACGCGACACCACAGCATGCCACCGCCACTCAATGGGTTCGGTGCTCCTGAAACCAGATAATTGTGGAAGTCTGGGCAATTATCCTTAATATGTCCTTCTCCTCGACATCGTGTACACCATACTTCTTCACGTTGTTCCTTGCCCTTCTTAAGATCTTGCAGCTGTATGGTCAGGTTAGCCAGCTGTGTCTGAATCTGCGACATCCCAGCTGCGTTTTCCCCAGTTGGAGATGCTTCTAACTGCATTGCAATTTCCAAGGCTTCACTAGGCATTGTAATGTTATGTTGCATCAATGGAAATCGAATGTGTGGGAGAAATGCTGCGATGAACCATTCTTTGTGTTGGACAGTGCTCATGTCAAAACTGACCCTTGCCATCAATGTCGTGAATCGCTGGTCAAAATCCCACATAGTTCATTAGGGTACTACTTAATTTCCTTGAGCTCTGTAATATACTGCGCTTCAGATTTGGGCTTTTTAAACTCTGGGATTAATCCAACTCGAACTTCATCTATTTTCTTCTCTGGAGTTCCTATAGGAACCTGCACGAACTTCATGAACCAATCTAAGGCGTGACCCCGAAGGGTTGTCACCAATTGTCCTTTATTAGCATCATCATCAGTAATCTTCTTTACAGCCCACACTACCTCGCATAGAAACCAGTACTGCTCAGGGTTATCCGTTCCATTTCCATGGAACAACGGTAACTTTGCGTCTTTTCCCGCCATCCTGGGCTTCCTTCATCCAGTCGTTGAGCTATTAGCAATTAACTTTTGTTGAATTGATGAACTTGGTGGTGTCGAAGTTGTATTTCTTATTGGTTGAGAGATAGTGAGCGGAGGTGTGGGTACGTTGGCGCTGGGGTTTGGTCCTACCTCTATCCTGGGCGTAGCCTGGTTGTCCTTGTCAGGACTGTGAGGTCACTTCGTCCCGTGTGGTCTATCTTCGTGGCCTTGCAATTTGATCGCAGCAAGACCTTCTCCTTGTTGATGTATATGTAACTTCGGAATGTATTTCACCCATGTATTTCATCTATGTATATTGTACTCCTATATAGATGTTATTATTCCTCTATATGGAAGTGTTGTTAGTTGTATTAACAAGTGTCACAAGTGTCGTAACTTGTCGATGGGTTATTAGACCACCATGTGTGGGGTCGACCCTAATTAAGTTAACATTGGGTTATTGTACTAAGCTAGACAAGTCGGCCCCATAAGTTTATTGGGCAGTCAGGACAAGTATAAATAGAGATCTCCCGATCTCTATTTGGATCACTTCATAACTCACTCTTCCATCACTCGGAAAGTGGCGCACATGTGAGGAGGAGGATCAAGTGCTAGGAGGAGTCTATCTCTGTGTACTTTGGTTGTACTATTGCTCTATCTATCTCTGAGGAAGTTGTGGGGTTTTTCACCTTAGAGTTTTCCCCATGGAAACTCTGTGTGTCTATTGTCTCTTATGTTTGCTTCTTGTGATGACTGACATGCTTGCTATGATTGATATGCATTGATATACTATACATGTTATTCTCTTAGTAAAGATCCTAGAGTATATTGAATTAATGCTCAAAAATTAACATTGTATCAGAGCTAACCTAAGAAGAAGACATTGTGCAGTGGTGGAAACCAGGGTTTCTTGTTTATTGGATTTCTCTCCATAGATTTTGGAAAATCAATATGATAGATTGACTCTCCTCGGCAAGGTGAATCTTTCTGTCCAATCAGAATTCAATTCTGAGCACTTTTAGTTTTGACCCTAAAAATTAGGGTTTCCACAAAAATAGGGATTTCTTAAATCTAAAGACATAGATGGAAGCTCCTTGGAAAAATCAAAGTTTAGAGCTTTGGATCGATATTTTTGGCTGGGTAAATCTCCGAGAAACTCAAACCCTAATTCAGGGTCTTCCCCAGTGAACCCGGGAAGACTAAAAGGCATTTCTGAAGGGTGAAGCTTTGCAAATCTCAAATTCCGAATACACCAGGCTGATCATCGCATCAAGGCGCATCTTTCTATCCTTTCAGAAAGTTGAAATTCACATTTTGAATTTTTAGGGTTTCTCTAACAAACCCTAATCCAGGACCAGATCTAGTTTTCAGCAAATCAAGTGGTGAGACCTAAATATTTTCTATTTCCATTTGAAGCACTCTTTAAAGATGTCTCACCACACCAAGATTGAGGACAAGCTTGAAGGAGATGATAACTTCCGAGCCTGGACGTATAGGATTGGGTTAATCTTGGAAGAGAATGAGTTGGACTCATATATAAGGGAAGAGGTCCCTATCCCAGAGGGAGAAGAGGCTAAAGCCCTCCACAAGAAGAACTTGGTCAAGGCAAAGAGAATCATTACTGATTCTATCAAGGACCATCTCATCCCCCATGTGTCATCTCTGAAGACACCCAAAGAGATGTTCGATTCCATATCCAAGCTATTTGAAGGGAAGAACATAAATCAGAAGATGACTCTACGGAACCAATTGAAAGGGGTAAAACTTCAGAATGGAGAATCCATTCAATCTTATTTTTCTAGGATCTCTCAGATCAAGGAACAACTAGAAGCAGTGGATGAAATGGTGGAGAATGGTGAAGTTGTCATGACGACTTTGAATGGCCTACCCAGGTCATGGGATTCCTTTATCCAAGGAATCTGTGCAAGAAAGAAGTTGGTATTCTTTAGCAGACTACGGGAAGAATGCTCACAAGAAGAAGCAAGGCTTGTGGCATGAGAAGAAAAGATGGGGAATGAAGATCAAGCTCTCACAACTCACACCAAGAAAGGGAAGTCCAAGAGAGAGCCATCTCACTTCAAGAAATCTTCACATCACCATAAAGAAAGGAGAATATGCTTCACCTGTAATGAAAAGGGACATATAGCTATAAATTGTCCCAAGAACAAGAAGGACAACAACAACTTCAACACGAAGAAGAAGGGAAGCAAAAGAAGGTACCATGCTCATGCTACTGAAGATGATGAACCTCCAAAGAAGAAGGCTAGGGCAGAAAGTGATGTTGATGACTCATCAAGTGAAGATGAATATGTTCTGATCTCTGCTCTCACAGGTACTATCTCTCATGGTTGTAATGATTGGCTTATTGACAGTGGGGCTTCCAAACACATGGCTGGGTTTAAAGAATCTTTTGTAAATCTATCTGAACATGAGTCACCCCATAAGGTGAAACTTGGGGATGACTATCAATAACCCATCAAAGGAAGTGGTGAAGCCTCCTACAACCTGGACTCTGGGAAGTCCTTGAAAATGAAAGATGTATTATTTGTACCTGGGCTCAAGAAGAACTTACTCTCCATATCTGCATTGGATGCAAAATGCATGAGGGTTGCATTTGTAGATGGCCAAGTCCTAATGTGGCCAAAAGGTAAAACTATAGATGATGCAGTGGTGATTGGAGAGCAAGAGGGAGGATTGTATAAATTGAAGGGACAACCTGAACATGCTATGGTACATGAATCTATGGAGCCAAGTGAACTTTGGCACAAAAGGATTACTCATGTGCACTATAGAGCACTACCAATTGCAAGGAAAGCTGTAGAGGGTCTTCCTGAAATCAAGACCAAACATGAAGGTGTTTGCAAAGGATGTGCAAAAGGAAAGAACATAAAGAAGACATTTCCAAGCAGTGAAAGCAAGGCAAAAGGAATCTTGAAAATCATCCACTCTGATGTATGCGGTCCAATGTCATCCAATTCTTTGAGTGGGTATGTTTAATATGTCTCTTTCATTGATGACTTCTCTAGGAATACTTGGGTTTACTTCTTAAAAGGAAAGGATGAAGTATTTGATAAATTCAAGGAATTCAAAACCTTGATGGAAAATCAAACCGATATGAAGATCAAGACATTCAGATCCGACAAATGCAAAGAATTCACTTCAGGATATTTCAAGAATTTATGCATAGTGATTAAGGATGGATATAAGTTCAAGGACAGGTAATCTAGGAAGAAAAGATCAAGAGGGAGCACACTTCAGTAGTTTCTGCAAGGATGCAGATATTTAGAGGGCATTGACCACTTCTCACAATCCACATCAAAATGGAGTTACAGAAAGGAAGCAAAGATTAAGAGGGAGTCAACCCTACAACCAAACAAAGATGAGTATTTTAATTGTCATTTCTTGCATATTTGTTTGTTTAAATAATATTGTTCAATGATGTATATGCTTATGTTCCTAGACTTAGGGTGTGTATTATGCATATTAGAATAATTGCATTAATGAACAATATACTACTAATTTTCATATGATGGGTAAGTGGCCTATGGAACTGTACAACATTCCATTGCTATTTATCTAGAATGAAACCTCTTTGCTGACATATTGGGAGTTGTGCACACTCTTAATAATGTTCTGGTAGAGATTGGAAGGCATCTAGAAAGTTACAGGATATGGATGAATTTTGTATTGAAGCATTGGATAAAATAATTGCATGACTGTATGAAATATTTCTTTATGTGTAAGAATTTGTTCTGAAAACTATGAGATGTTTCTAATCATGCAATTTAACTTGTTTTGTAGGAAAGATCATATACCATCACCTACAAAAGAAGGACTACAACATTTGTTCAACAACAAAGTTATCTATTGAAGATATTGAATAATCTGAAGTTCCCAGGATACGGGATACAGTAAAAGGATGCCATGGTCAAAAAGTACCAATCGATCATGTTTGGGATGTGGTCCCAAGACCTGAAGGGAAGTTTGTTGTGACTTCCAAGTGGATCTATAAGATCAAGCATGCTGTAGATGGTAGCATAGAAAAAAAATAAAAAGTGAGGTTTGTAGTTCATGGCTTCTCCCAGAAAGAGGGATTAACTATGAAGAGACTTTTGCACCTGTAGCCAGGAACACTTCCATCAGATCAGTACTTTCTCCGGCTGTAATGATGAAATGGAAGATACACCAGATGGATGTCAAGACTGCTTTCTTGAATGGTGTAGCCGAGGAGGAAGTATATGTGGAGAAACCACTTGGTTTCGAGACACATGACATGAAGTCATACGTGTGCAGATTGAAGAAAGCCTTGTATAACTTGAAACAAGATCCTAGGACTTGGTATGGTAGGATCGACAGTTTCCTATCTCGTTTGGGATTTACCAAGAGTAAAGCGGATTCCAACCTTTACTACAAGGTTGAGGAAGGAAATCTTGTGATACTACTCCTGTATGTGGATGACCTGTTTGTAACAGGAGATGATAGATTGATTGCCGATACAAAGAGGAAGCTTGTTGCTGAGTTCAAGATGAATGACTTGGGGATGATGCACTATTTTCTAGGTATGGAGGTGTGGCAGAGTGCAGATGGAATCTTCCTTGGACAAGGGAAGTATGCAGTAGATATCCTGAAGAGGTTCGGGATGATGGACTGCAAGGCCATAGCCACACCTATGGAATCGAACCTGAAGCTTCTGTGTGATGCTTCATCTAAGATGTTTGATGTCACTATGTATCGTCAGATGATTGGGTCCTTGATGTACCTGATGAACACGAGACCAGATATTTTCTTTGCGGTGAAAACATTGAGCCAGTTCCTGACGGATCCGAGGAGTGTTCACCTGGTTGATGTAAATCATATTATGAGGTACCTAAAGGGTACAGTTGATTATGGGCTCAAGTATGATGCGAATCAAAAGTTTAACATACAGGGTTATGTTGATTCAGATTGGGTAGGCAGTGTTGCAGATAGGAAGAGAACTTATGGGTGCTGCTTTAGTATGGGATCAGGTGTGATCTCTTGGTTTAGTAGGAAGCAGTCCTGCGTGGCACTGAGCACAGCCAAGGCAGAATATGTTGCAGGCTGTTTGGCTAGTTATGAGGCAGTATGGCTTCGGAAGCTACTGTCTGAGTTATTTGATCTACTGCTAGAGGCTACTGGTATATTTTGTGACAACCAGAGTTGTGTGAAGCTGTCTGAGAACCCGGTGTTCCACGACAGGTTGAAACACATAGAGATCAAATATCATTATATCAGGGATATGGTGCAGAAGGGAGTCGTGAAGCTCCTGTATGTTGTGACGGATGAGCAGATTGCAGATGTGTTGACGAAGCCACTAGCTAGAATGAAGTTTGAGTACTTCAGAGAGAGGCTTGGTGTTCTTCAGATTGACAACACTTCGAGGAAGAAGTGATGGAGACATTTGTTGAAGCCATTCCAAGCATGGTGGAAGGAGGATCCTTCACATGGCTATGGATACAAGCACTGGATGATGAGCATTAGGATGATGTTCTAGTTTTTGCTCTGTATGCATCATGTTGGATGCTGGATATGATCAGTTGGATCATTTATGTATGTATGCATCATGTTGGATGCTTGGACCATGTATCTGTATATGTATCAGGTGGATACGTTATATGATCGGGTAGATCATGTATATTGATGGATATATTGTGTGGATCATGTATCTATGTATGTATCATGTAGATACTTGGTATGCATCATGTGGATGCATTGTATGATCAGGATGATCATGGATGACGAGCTTTAGGATTTTTCTCCAGATGACATGCATCAGGACGATGCAGTGATGATGATCAGGATGATCATGTGTACATCAGGATGATGTATGGTGAGTATCAGGTGGATACTCTATGGCCGTGGACAGGTTGTGCAAATGAGCATGTAAGTAGACCTGGGAGATCTGGATAGGATGAAAAAGGCCTCAAATTCTCTTTCGAGGCATTGCTCTGGGAGGACATCTATGTAGACCTGGGAGATCTGGACAGGATGAAAAACGCCTCAGATGCTCTTTCGAGGCATTTTCATATGGAATGTAAGTAGACCTGGGAGATCTGGATAGGATGAAAGAGGCCTCAGATGCTCTTTCGAGGCATTTCCATGACCACATGTAATATGCTCCTAGGAGATCTGACAGGTAGAGTTGTGTGCTCGTAATAGCCTGGGATGCTTCAGCCAGGTTTTGTGGTGGACCACATGTAATGTGCTCCTAGGAGATCCGACAGGTAGAGCTGTGTGCTCGTAATAGCCTGGGATGCTTTAGCCAGGTTTTGTGGTGAGATCACATGTAATGTGCTCCTGGGAGATCCGACAGGTAGAGCTGTGTGCTCGTAAGCTTGGGATGATTTAGCCAGTTTTTGCAATGGGTCACATGTAATGTGCTCCTGGGAGATCCAACAGGTAGATTTGTGTGCTCGTAACAGGCTGGGATTCTGCAGCTAGGTTTTGTGACGCACGTAATAAGTCCTAAGGATTCCACTGTATGGCCAGTGATGATGAAGACCTGCATATGGTGGGCCTACATCCAGTATGAAAAAGGACTGGCTCTGTAGAACTTCCTATGATGATTAGATTCAGAGATTGATTGAGATAGAAACGACAGTGACGATGACGATGATTCAAGGATGATGATTCGTTGATGATGATCCAGAGAAGAAGACTTGTGCTACTAGATCTGTGTCGAGAAATACCTTCCTAGTTAAGAGGGAGTGTTGATGTATATGTAACTTCGAAATGTATTTCACCCATGTATTTCATCTATGTATATTGTACTCCTATAGAGATGTTATTATTCCTCTATATGGAAGTGTCGTCATTTGTATTGACAAGTGTCGCAAGTGTCGTAACTTGTCGATGGGTTATTAGACCACCATGTGTGGGGTCGACCCTGATTAAGTTAACATTGGGTTATTGTACTAAGCTAGACAAGTCGGCCCCATAAGTTTATTGGGCATTCAGGACAAGTATAAATAGAGATCTCCCGATCTCTATTTGGATCACTTCATAACTCACTCTTCCATCACTCAGAAAGTGGCACACATGTGAGGAGGAGGATCAGCTGCTAGGAGGAGTCTATCTCTGTGTAATTTGGTTGTACTTTGGTTGTACTATTTCTCTATCTATCTCTGAGGAAGTTGTGGGGTTTTTCACCTTAGGGTTTTCCCCACGGAAACTCTGTGTGTCTATTGTCTCTTATGTTTGCTTCTTGTGATGATTGACATGCTTGCTATGATTGATATGCATTGATATACTGTACGTGTTATTCTCTCAGTAAAGATCCTAGAGTATAATAAATTAATGCTAAAAAATTAACACTCCTATCCTCTACCTCTTTTCTTGTCGAAACCTTGCTCCTCCCCTTGTAAGACCACTTTCTTCCTCGGCTTCTCTCACAGTCTCATCATGACCTGCACCCATCTACCCCTTATCATTCCATGTACCGCCCCGCCACTGTCACGGTACCCACGGCCCCGCCCACCAGGGTTTCTACTGATCAAGATGCATCTTCAATATTCCCTTCTCACAAATAAGCATCTTAATGGACAGCTGGAGAGACATCAAAAACCTTCCCCGGAGTCCGCAGAAGAAATATATTTCATCTTCACTATAGGACTTGTTCGTATCAACTACAAATTCAATGATATAGCCTTCCAATATGCTATCAATCCAAACTTCGACAACCCGCGACACTTTGTTATCGACTTCCTGTAGCTCTTGGATTAGCTCTAGGGTCCAGGTCATTGGTTCGCCACCTTGAAAGTTCCTCTCCTGAAAGGTCAACTTTTCCAACCACTAGAACAGGATGACTAGGAACTCGCAGAAAAAATATTCGTGCGGACCGTCGTGAATGTACCTTTCCACCCACTGATCTATCGTCAGTCGAGAGTTCCAACTTTCTTCTTCAGAAACTCCTGCAGCTTCTGATCGAACCAGTTCTGGATTTCCAGTTTCGTCGGATGCCACAACATATCCTCCTTTCACTTCACACTATGGTCCTGGCAACGGAACGATTTGTTGAAACAAACCCAGTCGATAGGGGTTCCACTCATTGTTGACACCCAGAGCACCATGATCTCCCTGAGCACAAGCCCAGACAGGTTTTACCCCATCCAGCAACACTTGCAGAGAAGATGAGGTCTCACCCAAGATGTTCAAGGGAGAGTTGACATAACCATGTTTCCGCCAAATGAAGGAGGATGTTTGCGGCTCTATTACTTAACTTGTTGCAACATTTCATAAATAGATCTATGCAATTAACTCAGACATCATTTATATTCATAACATCATTCAATAGAGCCATTCATCATCGCAGCAAATATAACAGTAAAGCATTAATTGCAACAAGGAAACATTGCATCATTTATAGATTTATATTGCAACATTCATTACCACAGATGAACAGAAGAAACACGGGGATTTGAGAAAACAACTCTGTCACATCATATTAACTCCACAAAAACCCAGATACAAAATGTTCAATCTTCCGTTCATACTCCTCAAAAACACAGATCTCACAGAAATCTCCAGATCTAAGATACATAATCCAAGATGATTCAACACTTACAAATCTATGACTATTTATAGGCTTTCACCTTTACATTACTTGTCCACTTACTAACAACTTCCTAACCGACACTTCGAGCTAATGACCCAAATTCCATCTAATGTGGTCCAACTAACCCAAAACCCGCATTTTGTGGTACAATTGACCAAAAATTACATAAGATGTCATTATTTGCGTTCAACCTTCCATCTTTCGCGGTATTGCAGCACTCGCGATGCTACGATACTAACCCATCCTAACTACCTGCCAACATCGCCTAAGGCGGTGGCACGATTCTCAATGCCCAAAGGACCTCCCAAGGTGATGGTGCATTTATGAGAATTGTGTCACCGCCCCTCGTGTGCCCAAAGGGTTGCGCCATGGGTTGGCCAAGGGGGATGGGTAGGGGGAAAGCGCAGAGGGGGAGGGTCACGTAGGGGGAGGGGGAGTGGGGTGGAGGGGAGGGGAGAGGGAAAGGGGGTAGGGAGGAGGATGGGGGAGCGGGGGCAAGGGAGGAGGGAGAGGGGGAGGGGGGTAGAGGGGTTAGTTTTTTTTTGTTTTTTGGTTTTAATTTTTAATTTTTTTTTTAAATGGTTTTGATAAAAAAAATTATTATTATTTATTATAAATTTTTAATGTTTTAAAAAATTTGTTTATATTTTAAATTTTTAGGTATTGCTTATATATATATATATAATTTTGTTAAAAAAATGTTTTGAAGTTGTTTATAAATTTTATAAAAAAAGATTATAAATTTATAAATTATAAATTTTTTATATTTTTTTTATAATTTTTAGACTTTTTGGAAAAAAAAATCTCTTTTTTCATTTTTTTTTTTTTTTGTATTTTGAAAATTTTATTTTTTTGTGCCATGCCTCTTTAAGTTGTGGGGAGGAGCTCATGCTCCTCCCCCGAGCTCCCTTTGGGTGCCCAAAGTGCCACCCCAATGGGTAGCACGATTCTGAGGAAAATCTCAAACTTTAGAAAAAAAAATTTAAGATATTTTTGTAATATTTTGACTTTAAGATTTTATTTTGAGAATAAATTTTATGTTTTTAATATGTTATTTACAAATATATGGTATATTTTTTGTTCGGTTTATGTGAATCATCACTTTATGGAAAATTATGTTAAATAGAATTATTTTTATACATAAAATGACTGAAAATATGTTAAAAATGGTTTGTAATGTCTTTATTTTCTCATTTTTTTTTGACAAAAATTGCCCAAAAAATTATTTATTTAAGGGAAAGTTTAAAGAAAACTTTCAAAATGTACATTTTTTCATTATAACTAGCTTCTAAATGTTAAAAAAATAAAAAAAATGTATATATTTTTTCATTATAAGTAGCTACTAAATGTATTTTTTAGTAAAATTTGAAAAACACATTTATAAAGAAAAATTATAGTTTTTTTATGACCAAGAAGTTTCAAAATCGCAAAAAAATGGGCTCAAAATGAAATATGGTGCTACCAATATACACACTTTTTGAAATGGAGGTAAAAATAACCACTAAAATTGACCCCTCAAAAAACGAGAACAATGTGGGGTTCTCGTCAAGTTGTATAACTTATTGCTTCTCTCTTCCAAGCTCTTTGGTGAAGATGTTTGCAATTTGCTCAATTGTGGAACAATGTTTGAAATGAACTAAATTGGACTCTACATGATATCGAATCATATGGTACTTTATGTTAATGTTCCTAGTTTGATAATGAAATATGGGGTTCTTGGCCAACTTGATTGTAGAAGTATTGCCAATCAATAGAGGATTAGAATTCACATATTTCTATTGCAAATCTTCAAGTACTTTCTTGAGCCACACAATCACCTTTGTTGCTTCTACCGCAACAACATATTTTACCTCTATTGTGGAATCCATTAGAATAGATTGTGTGTGTGATATCCAGGAGATAGTTGATGATCCAAGATTCATGAGGTAGCTTGAAGTACCCTATAATGTTGACACTCTTACTAGATTTCTCATGGTTACTCCTACATTAGTGAACAATCAAACACTCTTACTAGATTCGCATGGCTGCTCCTACATCAATGAATAATCGAACACTCTTACTAGATTTTCGACCCTGACCCCAACCTCGACCCCAATGACCCCAATGGGATAAATTATGATGGCATGTCTCCCATTGGAACAAAAAACGCCTATATTGAGAACGACTAAAAACAAAACAAACATATTTTGTATATTTCTTTAATACTTATTATTGTTCCCCTCCAAGATAATAACTATGTGATTGCATGTGGAGTACAATGTTCATTTTCAATGCAAGAATTCCCTAGTCTTTCCTTGCAGAGAATTTGATACTTTAGTGTGTCAAATGATACAATCTACAAACTAAACATCTTGGTGTAGATTTAGATAATCCCATGGTTGACCTCTCCTAGAAATTCTAATGCCATGCTATTTTTTATGCCTGAGAAGGACTATTTTGTCAAGAAATACATATATTTCTTAAGGAAAAATAAAGAGCTAGGTACTTTAGTGAATACTTGAAGGATAGAGTTGAAAGCCACACCTATGGTGGCTAAGATTTATGAGCTTGATATTTTGAAGTTCTCATACAAGTAATTGTTTGGTTACTTTGCAAATGGCTTGGAAAAAAGAACATTAAACACATGACCAGTATATACTCCAATGGATAAATAACATTGAACAAAACACCAAGAAGATCAATAATGATTCAATATGTAAAAAGTTGTAACCATTTTAATAGGAGGGGAGACATGAATAAATGCAGCTTATTGCATACTAAAGGTTCTAAAGGCATTGTGATTATGAAAAGTTGGAGTTGTTCTCGAAGCGATAGGAGATGGTTAGAGGGGTTTCAAGATACTTCAATCATGGTTGAATGTAGGGTTTATTGTTCGAGGAGGGAGGTCTTTTATTGTTACTGTTTGCATCGGGCCTTTGGGGTGTGCTGGTTTTTGTTTCTCGATTACCCGGTTCAACTCTCGCACTTGGGAATGCACCCATGACTTTGGGACATAATTTTTCTTTTCTGCCAATATTGAACTACATCCCTGTTACTACGGTGTCGTCTTGGGTTCTAGTATTATTTGTTATACTATCCCTTGGATTGACAGTTGTGACTGGCGTAAAATAGTGCGGGTGGAACCCCAAGGTGGGGTCACTGGGGTTTATGGTATTTTGGGGTCCATACCTGACCATTACCCTTCGCCTCCATTATTGGTGATGATCCTCTTTTTACTTTGACTAGTGAGCAACTATCTCCATCAGACGCAAATTATGGATATAGTGACTTTTTTTAACCGGACAAACTTCAACAGAGCGGGGGGGTCTCCATGCAGTAAGGGCCAACATGTTAGGCTTCATCATGTTGAGAAGGGTTATAGGTTAAGGGAGGAGGTCCCATAAATGACTGTTAGCCGTGACGTCCAGATGGGACGAGTACTGAGCCTCTCAGCTAGGGATCTGGTAGGTAAGGTGTGCTATTCTGAGGTAAACCGTACCAAGATTCTGGCCTGGGTCGTTGAATTTTGGAAACCAATGCTAACCTATTTCCCTTGTGTTCACATTTTAGTTAATAAATAGGTGGTTTTACACTTCTTGGATGATGACCACTCCACTTTGATTCTGGTAAGAACCTGGGTTTTTGGACGGGGGTCACTCTGTCTTAAACATCATCACTCAGATTTTAACCATAATACTGAGGTGGTTAAGCATACTCATCTTTGGGTACTTCTAAAGGGTTTCCCGCTCGAATTTTGGTCAAGGGACATTTTTATTGAACTAGCTAATCATATTGGTTGTTTTATATACTTTAACGAAAAATCTCTCTTCCATGAGGAAAAAAGGACTGCTTGGTTACTTATGGAGATGGACTCATCTATTGTCTTGCCGAAGGTCATTAATGTAAAGTGGGGTGATAAGGTCTTCCTTCAACCTTTGGACTACTGGCAGCCATCGTTCAGGTGCCACAACTGTGGGGCGGTTGGTCACCTAAAGGTTAAATTTCCCTTGCGGAATCTACGGACAAATACCCATCCTCACATTTCAACGACCGAGAACTCTTTCAAAGATATGGCGTCGGTCCCTGCTTCAGGTTTTTCTCCTTCTTCACCTGGGGGCCTCAACTTACTTGATACTTTTCCCGGTATGCTTGCTTCATTTTTCCTACTTTCTTTGCATCTCTATCGACTTTAGATCTGGAGAGGATTAATATTGGTGGTATTGGCGTTTTACCTCTAGAAAATGAGATTGCACCTGAGGGGGAGGTTATTGGGAGTGTCCTATGGGGTGAATATGTTGTTATTTGTGATAGGAATCTGGATTCCCAATTATTAATGGATGAACACGTGATTTTGGACTCTTTGGGGCCGGATCTTAAACACATACAGGTCCCCTCCTTGGCTGATGGATTACTGAAGAATCAAATCCCGTCCTATTGTGGCAAACTTGCCTTGTCTCCTACTTCTATCAGTGGTAATCCTGATGTGATGATTCGTAAGAAGAATGGGGGAAGATGCCATAAAGACCTGGCTCGATGCAATGGAACAAATATTGATTTTTCCAGTGATTGTGGGGTTTCCAACATAGTGTATTTAGTTAATGAATCCCCGTCATTTTTTTATGATACCTTCGTGCCACTTAGAGCTACACCGGCCCTTCCCAGGGTTACCTAATGTTGTTGCTTTCCTTGAATCTTATAGGGGTTGGGGGTGTCCCCAAATCACTAGCCCTGCATAGACTGATTTCGACTACTACTACTGATGTTATTTTTCTTCAAAAGACCATGACGTTGGGATCCAAAGCTCGTTGTTTATTGTGGTGTCTTCTCCAGGATTTGGAGTGTTGTACTATTGACTTGGATGGTCTCTCTGGAGGTCTCCTAGTGGCCTGGAATCCCTGGACACTTATCCTTCATTCTTATTCTGTTTGTGGGGGTATACTTTTATTAGGGAGGCACAGGGACCTTGTTTTTCCTTTGCAATTATTTAACTGTTATGCACCCTATATGGAGAGGCAGAATTTCTAGAATGATCTGGAGGACTGTGGGATTTTGGACCTTAAATCCATTATTATTCCCGGTGACCTGAAACTGACTTTTCATTATGGGGAGATTTGGAGTCATAGGGAAAGGGGAGATCCACTTCATTTCTGGTTTCAAAATTTATTGAATGTGCATGAACTTATTGATGGTGTGCCTATGCCTTTTCTCCCGACCTGGAAAATTGGTAGGTTGGGGGATGCATTAGTCGCAAAACATTTGGACCATTTTATCGTTAGCATCTCTTTATTTTGATTGGTGGATATATGCTCCTCCAGTATTGTACCGGCCTCTATCTCTGAACACTCACCAATACTGCTCTGCATTTAGAATGGTCCACCACTTTTCAAGTACCCTTTTAAATACTGTCATGTTTGGTCTGAAGAACAGGCTTTTATCTCACTGGTATGTGATCATTAGGACTCTTTTTTGTTAGATTTTCATAATTTACTTCAATCTGATCTAGGATCTTAACTGAGAGAACAACATGTACAACATATCAATCAAGAACATAATAATGCAAGCACACAAGAGACAATAGACACACAGAGTTTCACTGGGGAAAACCATAAAGGTGAAAAACCCCACAACTTCCTCAAAGATAGATAGAGCAATGATACAACCCAAGCATAAGAGATAGTCTTCTCCTAGCAGCAGCTTCTCCTACTCCACAAGTGCGCCACTCTCCAATGAGAGTATGAGTGAGAAAGTGAATGATCAAATAGAGTGCCTTCCGCACTCTATTTATACTTGACTTGACTTTCCTAATAGCCTTTACTAGGTCAGCCTTTACTTAACCACATAACATAATGCTGATAGGGCTGACCCCCAATAGGGTGGTCTAATAACCCTTTAACCCACATGACTTATACAAGGACGACCTCAACAAGGTGGTTTAATAACCCATCAAGTATAAGTTGCGACACTTACAATATAAATGACCACACTTCCGTATAGAGGAATAATAACATCTCTATAGGAGTACAATATACATAGGTGAAATACATTCCGAAGTTACAATTACATCAACACTCCCTCTTAACTAGGAAGGTATTTCTCGATATAGATATGCTAGCACACGTCTTCTTCTTTGGGTCATCGTCATCGAATCATCGTCATCGTCACTGCTGCTGCTATCTCAATCAATCTCCAATCTACTCATCATAGGAAGTTCTACAGAGCCAGTCCTTTTTCATACCGGATGTAGGCCCACCACCTGTAGGTCTTCATCATCACTAGCCATACTATGGAATCCTCAAGACTGATTACTTGCATCAACAAAACCTCGAAACAGCATCCCAGGACTGATTACGAGCTTACTGCTCAACCTATCGGATCTCCCAATATCTTTTACATGTTGACCTTCACAAAACCTACTCAGAGCATCCCAGGATGTTACGAGCACACCTCTCTACCTGTCTAGATCTTGATAGAGCATCCTAGGCTGTTACGAGCACACCACTCTACCTGTCTGGATTTTAAAGGATCTTTTCTATGTGAACTTTCACAAAACCTACTCAGAGCATACCAAGATGTTATGAGCACACCGCTCTACCTATCTGGATCTCAATAGAGAATCCTAGGATGTTACGAGCACACCGCTCTACCTGTCCAGATTTTAAAGGATCTTTTCTATGCGCAACCGTAGCAAAACCTACTCAAAGCATCCCAGGATGTTACGAGCACACCACTCTACCTGTCTGGATCTCGATAGAGCATCGCAGTCTATTACGAGCACATCGCTCTACTTGTCCATATTTTAAAGGGTGTTTTCTATGCTACCTATAGCAAAACCTACTCAGAGAATCCCAAGATGTTACGAGCACACCGCTCTACCTGTATGGATCTCGATAGAGCATCCCAGGATGTTACGAGCACACCGCTTTGCCTGTCTGGATTTTAAAGGACCTTTTCTATGCTACATGTACAACCTGTCCACGGCCATAGGGTGTCGACCTGATACTCACCATACATCATCCTGATGTACATCATCAGATGATCACCCTGATCATCATCATAGCATCATCCTAATGCATATCATCTAGAGAACATCCTGAAGCTCGTCATCTGTGATCATCCTGATCATCATAATAGCATCAACCTGATGCATAACATCTGGAGCAACATCCTGATCAAACAATGCATCCACCTGATGCATACCAAGTATCTACCTGATACATATCAACATACATGATCTACCTGATCATACAAGTATCCACCTGATACATATGCAAATACATGATCCACCTGATCATACAGTGTATCTACCTGATACATATCATCATACATGATATACTTGATCATAAAAGTATCCACCTGATACATATGCAAATACATGATCCACCTGATCATACAATGTATCTACCTGATACATATCATCATACATGATCTATCTGATCATATAAATGCATCCACCTGATACATATACATACACATGATCCAACTGATCATATCAAGCATCCAAGATGATGCATATAAAAATGCATGATCAAACTAATCAAAGCATCCAACTGATGCATATACAGAGCAGTAACTGGAGCATCATCCTAATACTCATCATCCAATGCTTGCATCCATAGCCATGGTAAGGATCCTACTCTCACCATGCTTGGAATGGCTCCTGCAAATGTTTCCATCACTTCTTGCTCGAAGTGTTGTCAATCTGCAGAACACCAAGCCTCTCTCTGAAGTACTAAAAATTCATTATGGCTAGTGGTTTCGTCAACAGATCTGCAACCTGCTCATCCGTCGCAACATATAGGAGCTTCACTACTCCTCTCTGCACCATATCCCTGATATAGAGATATTTGATCTCAATGTGTTTCGATCTATCGTGGAACACCGGGTTCTCAGACAACTTCACACAACTCTGGTTGTCACAAAAAAATACAAGTAGCATCCAACGGGAGATCAAATAACTCAGATAGTAGATTCCGGAGCCATATTGCCTCACAACTAGATGAACAAGCTGCAACATACTATGCTTCGACTATACTCAATGCTATGCAAGATTGCTTCCTGCTAAACCAAGAGATCACACCTGATCCCATACTGAAGCAACACCCAGAAGTGCTCTTCCTATCTGTGGCACTACTTGCCCAGTCTGAATCAACATAATCCTGCAGGTTAAACTTTTGATTCGCATCATACTTGAGCCCATAATCAATTGTACCCTTTAGGTACCTCAGAATATGCTTTACAGCAACCAGGTGAACACCTCTGGGATTCATCAGGAACTAGCTCAATGTGTTCACCGTAAAGAAAATATTTGGTCTAGTGTTCGTCAAGTACATCAAGGACCCAATCATCTAACGATACATAGTGACATCAACCGGATCAGATGAAGCATCACACAAAAGCTTCAAGTTCGATGCCATAGGTGTGGCCATGGCCTTGTAGTCCATTATCCCGAACCTCTTCAGGATTTCTACTACATACTTCCCTTGTCCAAGGAAGATTCCATCTGAACTCAGCCACACCTCCATGCTTAGAAAATAGTGCATCATCCCCAATTCCTTCATCTCGAACTCAGCAGCAAGCTTCCTCTTGGTATCGACAATCAATCCATCCTCACCTATTACAAACAGGTCATCCACATACAGAAGTAGTATCACAGGATTGCCTTCCTCAACCTTATAGTAAAGGTTGGAATCTTCTTTACTCTTAGTAAATCCCAAACTAGATAGAAAGTTGTCTATCCTACCATACCAAGTCCTAGGAGCTTGCTTCAAGCCATACAAGGCTTTCTTCAAACTGCACACATATGACTTCCTGTCATGTGTCTCAAAACCAAGTGGCTGCTCCACATACACTTCCTCCTCAACTACCCCATTCAAGAAAGTTGTCTTGACATCCGTCTGGTGTATCTTCCATTTCATCACTACATCCAGAGCAAGTACTTATCTAATGGAAGTGTATCTAGCTACAGGTGCAAAAGTCTCTTCGTAGTCTATTCCTCTTTCTGGGAGAATCCACGAGCTACAAACCTCGCTTCGTATTTCTCCATGCTACCATATGCAGCATGCTTGATCTTATAGATCCATTTGGAAGTCACAACATACTTCCCTTCAGGTCTTGGGACTGCATCCCAAACATCATTCTTCATGATCGACTGGTACTCCTCGATCATGGAATTCTTCCCGAATCCTGGGAACTTCAATATCTTCAATAGATAACTTTGTTGTTGAACAAATGTTGTAGTCCTTCTTTTGCAGGTGATGGTATGCGATATTTCCTACAAAACAAGTTAAAGTGCATGATTAGAAAACATCTCATAGTTTTCAGAACAAATTCTTACACATAAATAAATATGTCATACAGTCATGCAATTATCTTATCCAATGCTTCAATACAACATTTATCCATATCCCGTAACTTTCTAGATGCCTTCTAATCTCTACCAGAACATTGTTAAGAGTGTGCACAACTCCCAACATGTCAGCAAAGAGGTTTCATTCTAGATAAGTAGCAATGGAATGTTGTACAATGCCATAGGCCACTTACCCATCAGATGCATATTAGTAGTATACTGTTCATTAATGCAATTATTCTAATATGCATAATACACACCCTAAATCTAGGAACATAAGCATATACATTATTGAACAATATTATTTAAACAAACAAATATGCAAGAAATGACAATTCAAATACTTATCTTTGTTTGGTTTGTAGGGTGGACTCCCTCTCAATATTTGCTTCCTTGCAGGAACTACTGGAGTGTGCTCCCTCTTGATCTTTGCTTCCTGGATTACCTGTCCTTGAACTTATATCCATCCTCGATCACTTATGCATACTTAATAGTATCATCATTGTGTTATCCTCGAGGTCTCATACATACATTCATTAGTATAATCTCAATACTATCAAAACACAATAATCTTAAACATGTATAGTCGTGATCATTTCAAACACAGATAATAAACATCAGTATTCAAGGTTTCAGGGAATACTGCTTTTACTCATGCATATTCTTATTTGACCAAAGGACTCTTCTGGTTAGTCATATCATCAATCAAGGTAAGAGACATAATATGCATAAACCCTAGATTACTTAAATTTCTAACTTCATAAATAATCATTATCAATCATGCCATGTATACTTATATAAGATATCCTAACATAAGGTAGGATTCTAACTTGATATAGGAAAAACATACCTGGATTAGCATGCTAGCTAGTTATGTCCAACATACCCGCATAATGTCTTCTTGTTCTCTTCAATGACTTGTGCTAGTAACCTGCATATCTCATAGGTTAACCATTATATAATCAAGTTATACATACCTCGTAAGTAGATCTTCTATGTGATCCATGACAATGGATGAATCTTTGTCTTCATGTCACCATGGTCATATGTTCTTGAACTAGAACATGATTTTTCTTTCTTTATGTACCTTTCATGTTAGCGGACAACATCAATCTCATACAACACCACAATGCATTAGTACAATCATAAGTGTCAAAACCCTAATCAATGAATATATGCATTCATAATTTTATTAAGGTGATACGACAAGTCTAAAGTTAATCAAGATTGTACTAACCTTAACGAAGACAAACATACCATAAACTTAATCATGAACAGATCTTGAAACATACCTGGATAAGTCATACCTGTCGAGATTGCTTGTAATCTTCTTATGTAAGGCCTTAGCCTCATATCCCTCTGAAACAGGAACTTCTTCACTTATGCAGGTGACCAATCCATTCTCTTCTAGGATTAACCCAATCCACTTGATTTGCAGAAACTGGATCTGGAGCTGGATTAGGGTTTGTTAGAGAAACCCTAAAAATTCAAACTTTGAATTTCAAACTTCTGAAAGGATAGAAATATGCGCCTTGATGAGCTAATCAAGCTGGTATACTCAGAGTTTGAAAAATGCAAAGCTTCACCCCTCAAAATTGCCTTTGAAACTTCCAGATCTTTTAGACAGGATCCCAAACTAGGGTTTGATAAAGCCCACCCTTCTGCCCAACCAAAAGGTTCGATCCAAAGCTCTAAACTTCTATTTTTCTGAGGAGCTTCCAGCCATGGTCACAGACTTCAGAAATGCCAACTTTTGCAGAAGCCCTAATTTTCCACCTTTCCGATCAAAATCCCGAACTAGGGTTTGATCAAGCTCGGCCTTCTACCCAACCAAAAAATTCGATCTTGTTCTCTAAATTTTGATTTTGATGAGGATCATCCAGCCATGGTCTCCGATACAAAAAAATTCCAACATTCTCTGAAACCCTAAATTCTCGGAGCCATGAATGAGGGTGCTCAAAATCCAATTCTGTTTTGACAAAAATATGCACCTGATTGTTTCTGGTGTAACTCTGAAATTTCATATCTAAAGGGATTGAAAACTCTTCCTATGGTATCCTAACCTGTTATCTTTCCAACCCCATAGGTCTAACCTAAAATCGATTCTCTAAGAGAGAGTTATGCCAAGTGTCGCAATGTGACCTGTTTATGGGATAAAACTGGAGAGCGAACTTGTACGGCGTTTCACGTGTTAGTGGTTCAATTTCGGCCTCTGCAAAACTTACTTAAGAAAGTAAAATTTGTGCCCTACCTGCCAATGTTGACGAAATTTCATTTGGAGCTTCCTAACCCAAGTTGTGACCTTTTTTCCTATGTCACCAGTTTATGACTGAGATCTGGAAGAGGCAAAAACCCTAGATTGTACTGATCATAAATCACAAAGTATAGCGAATTAGAAGTTGTGCTTCAAACACAAGGTACATGAGGATGTTATCTACGACCTATAAAGGTTTCAGATCCTGAAGCCTCGCAAAAATGGATTTATAGCGAAATTTCTACGATGACTATTTTTGCTATATCAAGGCCTAGCTTCGCAAGTGCAACAAGTGTCATAAATGCCATACCATGCCTTCTTTCAGGCTAGCTCTGATACCATGTTAGATTTTCAGAATTTACTTCAATCTGATCTAGGATTTTAACTGAGAGAACAACATGTACAGCATATCAATCATAGACATAATAATGCAAGCACACAAGAGACAATAGACACACAGAGTTTCACTAGGGAAAACCATAAAGGTGAAAAACCCCACAACTTCCTCAGAGATAGATAGAGCAATGATACAACCCAAGCATAAGAGATAGTCTTCTCCTAGCAGCAGCTTCTCCTACTTCACAAGTGTGCCACTCTCCAATGAGAGTATGATTGAGAAAGTGAATGATCAAATAGAGTGCCTCCCGCACTCTATTTATACTTGACTTGACTTGCCTAATAACCTTTACTAGGTCGGCCTTTACTTAACGACATAACATAATGCTGACAGGGCCGACCCCCAATAGGGTGGTCTAATAACCCCTTAACCCACATGACTTATACATGGCCGACCCCAACAAGGTGGTTTAATAACCCATCAAGTATAAGTTGCGACACTTACAATATAAATGACGACACTTCCGTATAGAGGAATAATAACATCTCTATAGGAGTACAATATATATAGGTGAAATACATTCCAAAGTTACAATTACATCAACATTTTTATAATAATCCTTGTGGTCGAGAGATGGTTGACCTTCCTTCATTTCTCATATCACTAAAAACTATTGTCATACCTTGGATCAAAATGCAGAAGAAGGCCCATTCGTCTGTACTTGACCAGATTGATGGTTTAATAGTGGAATATCATTCAGATCCATATTTTAACTTTCAGTCTGATCTGGAGGGATTGATTTAAAAAAAATTGGAATCAAATAAGGCTAAAATAATTCGATCAGAAGAAGAAATCTGGATATTAAAAATCTGTACACTTTGGATCACCCTAGGTGATCAAAACACTATATTTTTCAATAACTTTGTGTTGGCATGCGGTTTGATGGGGAAATGTTGCGATACCACCAATGCTACGACACACCGGAAGAGGGCACGAAAGGAGTATTTTCTGTTAAAGAATACCGCAGTTGGCAGATTTTGGGTCAATTGGACCACATATTATGTAATAGTGATCCAGTTGTACCGCAGTATGCGGGTTTTTGGGTCATTTGGGCCAAGTCAGTTAGATAGTTGGTCATTTGTCCATAGTGTCGGTTAGGAAGTCGTTTGTAAGTGGAAAAATATGGTAAGGGAAAAATCCTATAAATACATGAGAGTTGTAAGTGTTAGAGAGATAGGAATGGAGGAGAATAAGAAGAAGACCAATTATGTGCGAGATCTGTGTTTTTGCTTCTGGTATATGATCGCAACAGTAATACAATGATGTTTTGGCCCGAACCTTGTGTAATGTTGCAATGTGTGAATGTTGTTTGATGCAATGTCTACTTACTATTGCCTTGATGATAACTGTTGTGATTATATAATATGATTTATGTGATGATAAATGCTACGATGAAGTAATATGGTATAACTCTCTGTTGAATGCTTAAGGTTTCTATTTAAAGTACCGCGATAAGGCTGTATATGTTGCCACAACTCTTCCTCCTCCCTCGACGGAAACATGGTTCCGTCTGCTCTTCTTGGACGCCTCGGGTGAGACCTCATCCGCTCTGCGGGTGTTGCTGGGTGGGCTCAAACCCACCCAGGCTGGTGCCCAGGGAGACTACGGTATGTGTCGACAGTGAGGTGAACCCCTGTTAACTGAGGTCGCGTTGGTCAACAAATGGTTCCGTTGTCGGGATCGTGTGCAGAGTAGAAGGAGGTCATGATGTGGCACCCGACGAAGCCGGAGATACAGAAATGGTTCGATCAGAAGCTGCAGGAGTTTGCTGAAGAAGAAAGCCAGAACACGCGATTGACAGTAGATCAATGGCTGGGAAGGCACTGCTACCCCACATTCGGCTGCCGCTGATCCAACAAAGTATATCGATGCCTAGCGAAGCTCTAGAGATTGCAATGCGATTGGAAGCATCACCGATTGGAGATAATGCAGTTGGGATGTCGCAGATACAGACACAACTTGCTAACCTGACTATACAATTGCAAGATCTAAAGAAGAACAAGGAACAGCGTGATGAAGTATGGTGTACGCAATGCCGACGAGAAGGGCATACGAAGGAAAATTGCCCGGATTTCCATAATTATTTGGTGTCAGGTGCGCCAAACCCATTGAATGGCGGCAATATGCCATGGTGTCGCGTTTGTTAGGTGTTTGGGCATAGTCATGATAACTTCCCGTATATGCAGAAAATGGTCACAATGCCACAGAATCTTTATTGCACATTCTGCAAGTCGGTGGGTCACGATGACAAAGATTGTCGTGCATATGGGTTGCTGTAGGAGAGGATGTGTGATGCATTCTATGTCAAGGACGATCAGCGCGTTGTGCAACAACCACAACTGCAATCGCAGGTAGCCCAGCCGCTACCGCAACCACAGATGCAGTTTGCACCACAGCAACAACAACCGCAGTAGTTCATGTCGCAATACACCCCGATGCAGATGACTCCCCCACAGCCATAGTATGTACAGCAACCGCAATATGCAACACAACGGCAAGGGTTACCACCAGCGCCAATGCAGCAACAGTTTAACCAACCTAAGTACCAGCAGCAGGGTGGTTACCGAGGAGGATACAGAGGAGGACGCGGTGCCGGATTTGGTTGTGGAGGAGGAGGCCGAGGTGGTCGTGGACCTGTTCAATGTTACCACTGTGCGGTATGGGGGCATTAGCAGCGCGACTGCCCACTGCTATAGAATCAGTGTACGTTTTGTTTTGGTAATGATCATACAGTTGAGAATTGTCCACAGTTGATTGCACGATGGCAGGCTAGGAATGCTCCGCAGCTATAGAATCAGGCCCAGCCATAGCAACTAGTGCATAATCCAGTACAAAACCAGCCCCCGCGACCACCGCCTAATGCCAATCCAAATGTCAATCAACCAGGGAATTTGCAGCAGAACCAGATGCAGGGTGCAAATATTGCGACCATTTCTGCAGAACCGCGACCACAAGATGCTTCGGTGGCTGTTGTCACTCATGGAGGCAAGACGACTGGGGAAGATAGTTCGCGACCACTGATTCGATTGGTTGGTCAGAAGACGGTACCCTTCGACATTGATACAGAGCGGGAAACATTCCTGGAGACATGTCGCACCTTGGAGAAAGACTGTAGTACGACTATTGTTTGCGATATGCCACCTGTCTTTGATACTACATCAGATGTTGATCGACCGCCACCACCGGGGACATTGCAAAAGTTTCTTGAAAATTGTCTGTTATTGGCCCGAGACCCGGCTACCCTAGTTGAGATTGAGGGATGGTTGCAACGATTTCCGAAAGGACAGCAGGTGTCGACAGTAAAATCCCTACAGCGATGGAAGACTGGCAAGGAGATGCAAATGAATATTCAGATTGGTGACTATGATGTTGACTCTGTGATTCTTGACCTTGGTTCGGATGTTAACATCTTAACCAAGCAGGCGTGGCAGAAGATGGGGAGTCCCCCATTGCGCTGGTCTCCTGTACAGCTCTGGTTGGCTAACCATGCAAAGGTAACACCCATTGGGCAAGTTCCGCGACTCATGATTGATATTGAGGGCATGAAGACTTATGCTGACTTTGATGTTATTGAAGTAGTTGAGGGAGGAAGCTCTTATCCGGCGCTCTTGGGGATTGGATGGGCTAACGATAGTGGAGCTGTAATCAACTTCAAGAAGCGCATGATGACCTTCGAGAATCGCAATTTCAGAGTCATAGCCTCGTTGGATCCGGCTAAAGGACGCCGATACGTTGAACCTGTCAGAGATGGTGATACCGCTAAATGGGACCATGCATTCAATATTTTCGAAGATTATATCCACCCTACCATCGACGGTGAGTTGGAGTGGTGCAGCGAGAGCTCTGCGTCTTCCGACTCTGATGATGCTTTAGAACATTGGCAAAACCCAATGCATGAAGTACCATTCCGAAAATGTGGCTTAGTTACGCAATCCTTATGTCAAGTTGCGACAGAGACGGTCACACTACCTGTCTATGAGGGGTTTCCTAGCCTAAACTCCTTTTTAGCAGAATTTGAAGACCGCGTCTCAGAACCACAGCGATTGCTAGCATTAGAGGAAGCGCTGAAGGTTGTTCCAGCACGCTAGTGGGTGACACATAAGAAATTCATTAAGATTTGGTCACAGTGTCGAAGGTTGATGATGGTTCGGCTCGGCGATACTGAGGTTTATCACACTGGCAAGTACGATCGCCGGACTAATCCCAGTGATCATGTGATGGAATGCCAACGATTGTGGGTAGCGCGACCCAGAGATGAATGGGTCCATGCTTTCATCCATACTTTGGAGGAGATACCACGCTCATGGTATACTGCAGCTGAGTTGCGCTGAGACATTACAACATGGGGGGATTTGATGATCTGTTTCACTCACACGTTCACTTTTGCAGATGCCAACCCTGATGTCCATAACACCCTACAGCTCATCCACGACGTGGTATTTCAGGTTGTTATGGCGGCCTACCCGGTCGACCCGCACACACATTGTCAGATGCAGTCTCTCATGGAGTGCTTCAACATCAGTGGTGGCCTGGAGGACGATGATGATCCCTGAAATGTTAACATTCCCGAATCTGAAGGAAGTTGCGATGTGGTCCCACCTGTTGCACCAAGTAATCAGTTCAGTCAACCATTACAACTTCGCAAGATGAATATCGGCACCAAGGCTACTCCAAAGTTTGCTAATGTTGGGGATTATTGGGACGATGAGATGATGAGTAAGGTTACTGAGTTACTTCATGAGTTTCAAGATGTGTTTCCCACAAAGTTTTCCAAAATGAAGGGGATCCTAGGTGATTTAGGAGAGATGAGGATTCCATTGAAACCAGATGATAAGCCAGTCCGGCAGCGACCTTATCGGCTGAATCCGCGACATAAGGAGAAGGTCAAGGCGGAACTTGATCGGATGTTGGATGCTGGTATTATCAAACCTGTGGAAGAGTCCGAATGGATCAGTCCTATGGTGGTGCAGAACAAGAAAACCGGTGAAGTGTGCATTTCTGTCGACTTACGGAAGTTGAATGATGCCTGTTTGCATGACCCTTTTCCGACCCTGTTTACTGATGAAGTACTTGAAGGAGTGGGTCGCCAGGAGATGTACTCATTCACTGATGGATTCTTTGGCTACCACCATATTCACATTGCCAAAGAAGATCGCCACAAGACAACTTTTGTTACTGAATGGGGTTGCTTTCAGTACACGGTAATGCCATTTGGTTTGAAGAATGCACCTGCGATATTCTCCCGGGTAGTTGTTGCCGCATTCAAAGATTTTATTCAAAAATTTTTGCAGGTATATATGGATGGTTGGACCGTTTATGGATTGATTCGTGATCATCTGGCCAATCTGCAGTTAATGATTGAGCAATCCGACAACACCAGATATTGCTGAACTTGAAGAAATGTATTTTCTGTGCACCGTTCGGGATATTGTTGGGTCATATCATGTGTAAGCAGGGATTGCTGGTTGATCCAACCAAGATTGCGCTCATTTTGGGGTTGCAACCACCAACCACCGTTAAACAGTTGTGCGCGACCTTGGGCCATACGAGATATTATCGCAAGTTTTTCAGGGGTTATGCTGCGATTACTGCCCCTATGGAAAAGTTGTTGAAAAAGGACGCGGCATTCCAGTGGAGCCCGGAATGTCAAGATAGTTTCGAAACGCTCAAGGCGAAGATGGCGTCGACACTGATCTTGGTCTTTCCGGACTGGAGTAAGGAATTCCATGTTCATGTTGATGCTTCATCGATTGCGCTAGGTGATGTGTTGGCTCAACTTGGAGAAGGAGACATTGATCATCCTATTGCTTTTTCCAGTCGGAAGCTGTCCTCTACAGAACGCAATTACACTACCACAGAACGCGAAGGTCTGGCCATGGTTTATGCACTGCAGAAATTCAGGCATTATTTGTTGGGTGGCCACTTTAAAATGTTCACTGATCATTCTGCATTGAAATACTTGGTCAATAATCCTGTGTTGGGGGGGAAGATCTTCCATTGGCTACTCTTGTTTCAGGAGTTTGATTTCGAAGTTATTTTGAAACCGGGGCATTGAATGCTGGACCAGATCATCTGTCATAGGTTGATACAGGGGAGGAACTGACTAATATAGAAGACGGGTTGCCGGATGCCCATCTATTTCAAGTTGCCGCTGCTGATCAGTATTTTGATGACATCCTTCAGTTTCTAGTGACCGACACCGTGCCTGTTGACTTTACCACTGCTCAGAAGAAGCAATTGGTTGTCAAGCCTGCTGATTTTCAGCTAATCGCGGGAGAGTTGTATAAATTGGGCGTTGATGAGATATTGCGCAGATGTGTCTTGCTGCATGAGCAAGTGCAGATATTGGCCCGAGGCACATGGTGGAGTTACGGGTGGACTACCCGAAAGATACTGGTGCAGGACTTTGGTGGCCTACATTACATAATGATGCGACAGACTATGCGCGATCTTGTGATGTTTGTCAGCGAACTGGCAAGCCATCCAAATGCGACGAGATGCAGCTGCTACCTCAAGTGACATTGCAATCGTTCGAAAAATGGGTTGTGGATTTTGTAGGACCAATTCATCCACCAGGAAAATGCACAGGTGCACAGTATATTGTCACCGCAACAGAGTACTTGACACAATGGGTCGAGGCGGCACCCGTAGTTGACTGTTCCGCAGCAATGGCTGCTCGATTTTTGTTCGACTACATTGTCACTCATTTTGGCTGTCCTAAGATTTTGTTGAGTGATCAAGGCAGCCACTTTCTTAATCGCACCATCAGCGCATTGATAGAGGAGTTGCGGATACAGCATAAGAAGAGTACACCCTATCATCCATAGGCGAATGGGACGGTGGAGGCGTTTAACAAGGTCTTGGAGCATGCGCTGACCAAGGTGTGCAATGCGAACCGCAACGACTGGGATCTGAAAATCCCAGCAGTGTTGTGGGCCTATCGCACCACATGTAAAAGTTTGACTAGTCAGACACCTTTCAAGCTGGTATATGGGAAGGAAGCAATTATGCCAATGGATTATATTGTTCCAAGTCTATGAATTGCGACTGTTATGAGCATGGATGATGTTGTAGCATTAGATGAGCATCTAGCGTAATTGGTGCAGCTGGAAGAGGATCGATTTATCGTTGGCTTTCACCAAGGGGTGGAGAAGGATCGCCAGAAAGTATGGCATGATTGCCACATAAAAAATAAACAGTTTCAGCAAGGCGATTTGGTGCTATTATACGACAACAAGTTTATGAAACATCCAGGCAAGTTGCAGATGCATTGGCTGGGTCCATATTGCATCAATAGTATTACGTCAGGAGGAGCGGTTCAGTTGCATCGGTTGGATGGGGCGATGCTCCCCAGGCTGGTAAATGGTCACAGATTGAAGCCCTATCGATCGAGCTTGGAACAGTGCGATGCCTAAGTCACATCGGGAAAAAAAAAAAAAGTGTGTGTTGCAGGTTGCTTGGTGGTCGATGGCGCACCAACAGAAGAAGGTATGCGGAAGCAAGGAGGCTTGTGCCACAATTTTGGAATAGTCGGAGACACATGGTAGCGTTGTGACCCGGTCAAATCAGTAATAAATGCTAGAAGTTAAGATAGTTAATCAACAGCGTTGTTCGAATCATGGGCATTAATGGCGGATCCGACTGATCGACGGATTTGCCTCATTAATACAGGATTTGGTTGAGTTAATGCATGATTTAGTCATGATTACGGTCGATTTGGGTAAATGCTATAAGTATGGTTTAGCGTCCGGCAGAAGACACCGAGGATTTAGCAAGTTGTGTTGTTGTGAAGCGTTGTAGTGATTTGAGTCAGTTACTGTTAGGGATATAACGAAGAGTGGTGAGGTATGCCAAGAGAACTAGAGACGGTACAGTTTTGGGGATGCATCGTTCACGATGAGCAAGTTGAACAGCTTACTAAAGTCCAGTAGGAAGCAGAGGGCCAGGTGGCCACACCAAAGGCTGCGATGAGAACCCTACCACCAATGGAGCAAGTTGCTAAGTCGCGTGAGCTGAAGGACTTGCAACAACGGGTTTCCAAGGCAGACGAACGACAGAAGATACATGCGGCCCAGTTGGAATACTTCCAGGACACTGGCGGGAAACTGATGCTGCAAGCTAGTGAAGCACTACAAGCAGTATAGAAGTCTCGACAGCAGGTCATGGACAAGCTTGTCGATCACCCATCAGACGAAGATGTGATCAGCAGTCAGGAAGCAGCTAAGGATGCTCACGAGCCGGTGCGGAATGTCGAACAACCTTATGCAGACTTCAAGGCCACGACCACAACGTGCACTATGTCCAGTAGTTGACGTGGCTCGAGGGCAAGCCACAAGATTGTGTTGGGTGCCTGTTGGCAGACGGTTTGATGGGGAAATGTTATGATACCGCCAACGCTGCGACACACCGGAAGAGGGCGCGAAAGGAGTATTTTGTGTTAAAGAATACCGTAGTAGGCAGGTTTGGGTCAATTGGACCACATATTATGTAATAGTGAGTCAGTTGTACCGTAGTATGCGGGTTTTTGGGTCATTTGGGCCAAGTCAGTTAGATAGTTGGTCATTTCTCCATAGTGTCGGTTAGGAAGTCGTTTGTAAGTGGACAAATATGGTAAGGGCAAAAGCCTATAAATACATGAGAGTTGTAAGTGTTAGAGAGATAGGAATGGAGGAGAAGAAGAAGAAGACCAATTATGTGCGAGATCTGTGTTTTTGCTTCTGGTATATGATCGTGACAGTAATACAATGATGTTTTGGCCCGAACCTTGTGTAATGTTGCAATGTGTGAATGTTGTTTGATGCAATGTCTTCTTACTATTGCCTTGATGATAACTATTGTGATTATATAATATGTTTTATGTGATGATAAATGCTGCGATGAAGTAATATGGTATAACTCTCTGTTGAATGCTTAAGGTTTCTATTTAAAGTACCGTGATAGGGTTAGTCTGTGTTGCCACAACTCTTCCTCCTCCCTCGGCGGAAACATGGTTCCGTCTGCTCTTCCTGGACGCCTCAGGTGAGACCTCATCCGCTCTGCAAGTGTTGCTGGGTGGGCTCAAACCTACCCGGGCCGGTGCCCAGGGAGACTGCGGTATGTGTCGACAGTGAGGTGAACCCCTGTCGGCTGAGGTCACGTTGGTCAACACTTTGCTAATTTGAGAAGGAAACCTAATATGATTTGGGACATTGAGGGTCCTCATGGTGTTAAAGTGTCTTCACAATCTTCGATTGAATGGGCTATTGTGGATCATTATAAGAAACTTTTCACTAAACCCAGTGTTTACAATCTGCCTGCCCAGATGGAGGTTATTCAATGTATGCCATGCATTTTTTCGGTTGAGGACAATGCCTTGATTGGTAGACAGTCACTCTGGCAGAAATTGAAGGAATACTTAAGAAGATGGCCAAGGACAAAAGTCTGGGGCTAGATGGTTGGTCGGTATAATTCTATCTCCAATTCTTTGACTTACTTGGAGCTGAGATGGTTCGATTGGTGGAGGAATCCCAACTCATGGGTAGGATCAATGGGGGACATAATGCTACTTTTATTTCTTTGATTCAAAAGTCATAAGAACCATCTTCCTTCTGGGATTATAGAACTATATCACTTTGTAACTTATTATACAAATTAATCTCTAAAGTGATTGCAGATCGCATCAAAACTAGTCTATCACGTGACATCTCTTCTGAACAATTCGTCTTTCTACATCAACGTTTGATATTTGATGCCATTGGTATACTGTAGGAGACTTACACTCTGCCAAATCTAGTCGTGAATCCTCTATTGTCCTCAAGCTGGATCTAGTTAAATCTTATGACTTGGTTGATTGGGCCTTCCTAAGGCTCCTTTTACTGAATGTTGGTCTGGATTTGGGGATAACGAATTGGATCCTTGGATGTGTCTCATCTGCAAGCTTTACTGTGCTTGTCAATGGTCGACTGACTTCTCTTTTCAAGGGGTCTCGTGGATTACGATAGGGATGCCTTCTATCACCCTTACTCTTTCTACTTGCGATTGAGGGACTGAGCAGATTACTAAACCATGCTAAACCTACCAACAAGATTTCAGGTATTAAAATCTCAAAGCATTATCGCATTACCCATCTCTTGTTTGTGGATGATGTATTAATGTTTGGTATTGGCAATTATGATGAATGGGTTCATTATAAGTTTATTCTTGACCTCTTTTGCAATGCTACTGGGATGATTATTAGTATTCCAAAATCCTGCATCTATCATCATAAACTGGGTTCCGAGACCTGTGCTCTCATTAGAAGCCTTTGTCCTTTTGAAGTTAAGGCTATGGATGGTGGTATCAAATACTTGGGGTATTTTCTTAAGCCTAATGCATACACTATTCCGGATTGGAAATGGCTTATCACGAAGTTTGAAAAGAATATTATTGGTTGGTATTACTATTGCTTATGTTTGGGCGAGCGTCTTATTATATTGAACTCTGTTTTGGAAAACGTCCCCATCTATTGGCTCACTCTTGCCAAGGTACCTGTTTCTATTCTACACCATATTAGAAGAATTTCATACAATTTTCTTTGGTCTACTCGTAAGGAGAAAAAGGGTCCTCATTTGATTGCTTGGCAACAGATTGCATTGCCGAAAGATGTTGGTGGATGGGGCTTCCACAATATATTCTAGATTTACAAGGCATTACATCTAAAAAGCATGTGGAGAGCACTTACTCACCCATGTCTGTGGAGCTTGATTATGGGAGATAAATATTTGAAAGATCTGACAGTTATAGAGTGGATCATATTGCAACACAAGAGAACGATGGGTACTTCAAATATATGGTGTGGTTTGGTTACGGCCTTCCCATTACTTATTGCTCATTTGGGATGGAGGGTGGGTCATGGATTCCAAATTTGATTGGGGGTGGAACTAGTGATTGGAAGTGGTTATCTACTTTCTCCTTAGACTGTTTACTCATTACACCTAAAGGGTCTATATTTCCTAAACCATGCTCAAAACCCTCAGGGTGTTGGTACCATTGCATATTGGAGATCTGTGTTAGACATCGGACTATTGGGTGTTGTTGGACATGAATGGGATGCATTTGTACTCTCACTAAATCATGCTAGTATCTGTCTAAAAAATCAGATTGATGTTATCCAATGGTGTTGGCGGGAAGATTGAAACCAGTATGGCATACCGTGTTGTTGCTCAACAACAAGTGACTAGTCCTATACTATGGTGGTATCGGTGTATGTGGCACTGGAATGTACCTCTCAAAATCCATTGTTTTATCTGGTTCACATTAAAAAATAGGATTTTAATTGCTGATAATTATATCTGTAGGGGGGTTTTGGACCTAATGTCTGTTCCCTGTGTCTACAGGATGCTGAGTTAGTAGATCATTTATTCACTTCCTGTCCGATCACACTACAACTGTGGTGTACAAGATCTAAGTATTGGGGTATTGATTTTAGTTGGAGTCAATGGTCTATTGCAGAGGTATTGCACAAGTGGTATCGATGGCGCGAAGACTACATTTCCTTTCACATATTATTCATATGGGCTATCTGGAAACTGAGGAACCGTATATTGTTTGATGGCTTTGTTTATAATTTTACTAGCTCACTACATTATATAGTGCAGATACTATCAGGTGCCATTAAAAAGAAGATTGCTTATAAGGATAAGCCCCTCCATGGTCCACAATTAACTGAATCAAGTCCTATTGGCCTTTTTTACGGTGCATAATAGAATGGCATTTGTGGGGTAGGAGGTATCTTAATCATTTCTAACAGTGACCATTATGAATTATCATTGGGCTATGGATTGGGTAGCAATACGAGAGCAAAACTCGTGGCACTTTGGTGCCTTCTACACTACACTAATACACTAAATATCACTAATGTGCAATTTTTTGGTGACTCTACGGCTATTATTGGATGGGCTCTTGATAAGAGAGCACTTAGTGTGGCCTCCTTAGAGCATTGGAAAAGGAAAATTAGACAACTTCTAGTACAACTTGACAATATCAATATTGAGCATGTCTCTCAAACCTTTAATCAAAGAGCTGACAGATTATCTAAGAAAGGTCTACTTTTGGCGGATGGTACATTATAGGTTACACACTTTTTCTGAGCACAGGCCAGTGGAGTGTGAAATCTTTCGTATTTATTAATATTTCGGGTATATATTATATTACTACATACTATGTTTTGTTAATACAAGGAAAAGCTATCAATGTTTTTGGAACATTAGACAAAATGTCTTTTATTGAAATATCTGTGAACCCTGGAATATAATGTAGAATCAGAATTATAGATATAATTTGGATATGTTAGATGGTTTATAATGATGGTTTATAATGAAGAGACACTATCCATGGCATATGATATATTGTAAATTTATTTGATTCACCCTTATGAATAGTAAGAATTTATTTTTTCAATTGAAAAATATAAAAAAAAAGGCAATGTGATTCTAAAGGTTTCGTTCAAAGCGGTAAATAGTCTCGGTGGGCTATTGGTTTTCCAAGAGAAATTGATGAGTTTAGATCGCTTATTCTTAAAAAGGTATATATTAAAATAGTTTTGAGTCTCGGTGGGCTATTGGTTTTCCAAGAGAAATTGGTGAGTTTAGATCGCTTATTCTTAAAAAAGTATATATTAAAAATATCAAGGACGTGGGTTCAAATCCCAATCCTGACAACGTGATATTTTATCATGTCAAGATGGCTAACGGGCTGAAGTGCCGTTCCTCGGTAACTACCAATTACTAAGTTAAATGCAGCAAATATCACCTGTTTTCGATTTTATATGCCTTAGTCATCGTGTACATACATAGGGCATTTGGTCAAGTGGTAAGATTCTCGGGCATTTGGTCTAGTGGTATGATTCTCGCTTTGGGTGCGAGAGGTCCCGAGTTCGATTCTCGGAATGCCCCAGATTTTCTGATTCCAACGTTCGAGAATGAGAACGACATATTATTTATTAACAGACGCGAAGATCAAGAACAGATTGTCTTTTTAACCCTTTTTTAAGAGTTTAGTTTTGTGGATTTCTTGAATGCAATGTTTTAGTTAGAAAAAACATCTGGTAGGATAGCACTGTTCTATTCTCATTGTTTAGTTTTGCCTACTTCAAATTTTATGAATCACCATCAATTTTATTCTCTGACTTTTGTGCTTATTAATTCAAAAGAGCTTCGGGTCAATTTTATTCACTTGATTTGTTTACGCAGGTATGCACTATATATATATACTGACTCGTTTTGTTTACGCAGGTATGCACTATATATATATACTGACTCGTTTTGTTTATGCAGGTATGCACCTTATATATATAGATAGATAGTTGACTTCACTTGCAGTCTAGAAAAGGAAATCAGTCTCTGTTTTCCAAAACAATTTCATGGCAGCAATTTTGTATTTAAAGTTTTTTCTAAGTTTTTCTTCATCTTTCCACTCTGGTTTCAGTGTGAATAATCGAAATTTGGAAATGAGTTTTTTTTTTAAATGTTTTTCCCTTTTCTGGTTCAATCTGCATTTAATATTAATGGAAATTATTCATTTCAAATTATTTGAGATTAGTAGTTAGTTTGTCATGGATTCAAGGTTATTGTTGCATTTTCTTTATTTATGATCTTTTTTAAAGTAGTCTTAAATGTTGGTGACTTAGGGCACTCTCTAAATTACCTCCCTTATGGGGGGATGAACAATAAAAGCCTATTAATTCAAATATGCATACCTAAAAGAAAAGGAATACTATATGCTCTAGTTGAAAGGAGTATTTTTTAATCTCTAAATTACCTCCCTTATGGGGGACGAACAATAAAAACCTATTAATTCGAATATGCATACCTCAAAGAAAAGGAATACCATATGCTCTAATTGAATGGAGTATTTTTTAATCATCTACTCTATTTGAAGTTGAGTGTTCCATAATAATCGATACTAAAGCAATGCTAAATTTGTAAGGGAACATAAATGCTACTCTTGTTACATATAATATATGCATTGAGTGCTACCTTCAAGGAGAATAATTCATAATGGAATTGGAGTCAATCGAAGTTTCAAAGGGGACATGATTCTATTTGTAAACTAAAGTTTTTTTGTAAAAATGAATTTGATTGAGTAAAGGTTTCATATGCCAAGATGACTAGAAATATATATGTGATCTTATCAAAAAATTTAGCCTTGTGAGTTGGTGGTCAGACATGATGTACTACCATTCAATATGCTTTAGAAGAACTTATGAAAGAATTGTGCTAGGAACTATCTTGGTAACAATTAGTTTTGGTTTCTATCTTTTGCTTTTGTTTGCATAGAGATGATATAAAGCCAATTCCCTTATTACATTTCTTCACCAAATCAAAGCATATGTTAGTAATATGATACCTAGAGATCATCCAAACAATCCAAAAATAAACAAATAAAGAGTTGACTAAACCAATAAGAAAATACCAAAGCATGTAGAATTATGGTGCCACTTCTGCAATCCCTCAAAGAATTGAGGCTTTATCAAAGTAATTAATATTATCTATTTACTTGCGTTTGTAATGTAGCATTCCACTTAGTTGCACTATTTGTTTCTTACACTATTTCACCATTTGTGTCAAATGTTTTTTGGTTTGTGGATAACATCTTTATTTTGTGTCATTTCTATTTAAGATAGTATGCTTATTTCACCAATACTTATGTTGAAAATGTATCTTATTGTGCATGGATTTTCAAGCTGCATCTCCATATAATTGATACTTAATGAATGCATTTTGTTATATATAGTTAGATGTTTTCAAATAGTGGCTCATAGTCACAAAAACTCCCAAATTTTTGAAAATTTATATTTTCTATATTCCATTCGGCCATATGCCATAAGAGTAATCAACTCAAAGCCTGATTGTGAAAGAGGTAAGTTGAAATTTATTGCCTAAAAAGTTGAGACATTTTCATCTTTTATGATTGAAATCTTTGATCTGAAAATTTTATTTTGCCTAGTTGGTTTTTTTCTTTATTTCTCCTTTGAATTATTTTACATTTCCCCCTACATGTATTCCATTGTATTTTTTCACATTCTTTTGTATTTCTATAAAAGTTGTAGTTTTTCTATACTTTGAGGCCCATGTTTTTTTTTGGGTTCCAAACATGCTTTATGACTAGGAAATGGATTGTTGGTAAGTAGGTAATTTCAAATTACAAACTCCTATTCTTTAGTGATTCTTCTTGTAGGGAAAGAGCTTTGAATTAATTCACTAATTGGAACCAATTATGTAGGTACAATTGCTCTTCAAGTGGAAAAAGATGTTCTAAATTCATTTTAAGTGGCACGAAGCACAAAACCTTTATAGTCTATCTAACTTTAGAGACTTACATGTATAGTTAAATCTATATTTTGTATATCATTCCTTAAGGTTAATATTGAAAATAGTAATCTCCTAGATAATACTCCTTTATCAACATCATATGACTTCATGCCATTCAATAAATATGATGAAACTTGGTTATTAGAACCAAATATTAGTATAATAATAGATGAATATGCAAACCAGTTCTAACTAGATACAAGGCATCTTTGTTTATATTTTTTTTTCTTTCATTTACTTAGTCAGTGATGAGAACCTTTATATATTGAATATCACCTAGACATCAATCTATTGAGGCATTAGGAGGCTTGTTTAAATGGATACATTCTCCTATTGAATCTATCTTGTGTTTGACTACATGAGAATTGAATTAATCACTAAAGCAAGGTAAACTTTTGTAGTGGAACGCTTATCTCCATATATAAAAAAAGTTGCAAACATTATTTTGACCAATTGAATGTCAACTCTATGGGAGCAATAAGTTTAGAGAAGGATAGATGCATATAAAATTTTAACTAATTATAGCGATGTTTTGCATCTTGTTTCAAATCTGATCAATAGATCATCATTTGTGGGAAACTGAAATTTTGAAGTAGTTTAGGTAGTTTTGTGTGTAACTACTTTAAATTGAATATTGAATCCCTACGAGGAACTTGTTTATTATGTTCCAAGTGGATTGTTCATATGAATTTTTATGTTACGTTGATCTCTATGTAAAACTCTTTTTTTCAATTTGATAAAGAGATGTTTACAAAACAAAAAATTGTTCCTTGTGTATTCATTATACATCAAGAATTTCAAACTTGAACAATCTACAATTGATTCTTTATATTGACAAAAATTATGATCTAGATTACTTTAAAGTTATAAACATGTTTAAGTTTAACACTGCACACAATTCTTAAGCAAAACATAACTTGTAAACAATGGCGTTCACACACAATACACAAAGATTTACTATGGAAACCCTGAAGGGAAAAACTAGCTTAACTTAGAGCTTCATTGTTCTCTTTGTTTCTTTTTTATTGTATTAATTTAACCATTTACAATACAATATATAGGCATTCACCAACCTCTAAAACCCTAATTCCCAAACTAGAATTAGATTACAATGGGCCAAAAAATCATTTGCCAAAAATAGCAAAAAATGGGAAACAACCCGAACCCCCTTCATTCGGGGGCTAGCCCTCGAACCCACGCTGGAAGGGGGGTAGTAAGGCAAAGAATATAACACACACCCAACATTAGTGAGGTGCTTTAGTTGAGAAGTCAATATAATGCCATATGTTGAGTTATTTATTTATTTCAATTTATGTTAGGAGTTGTTTTTTTCCATAAAATTTTCTATAATCTGAATTAATGTTATTCCTTTGACTTTAATTTATCACTCATTCTTGAGTTTTCTAATGGATATTCTAAATTATGTTTTATTTTTATATTCGATTATCAATTTGCTATTTTCACATTTTGAATATTTGCAAATGCCATCACATTTCATTGTCCTAGGTGTGAATGATTTACCTGTACAAATTTTGAGTAACATGTCGGTGATTTGAAACTAAACAAATATTGATATTCCAACTTATTCGTAGATGATTGCTATTATTGTAGTTTCCAATGATACAATTGTAGCTATGGGGGAGCATAATATATTTGTTTCACCAATGGAGCGATCTTCATCTTTTTAGCATTGTATGGAAAATCAAGACCACAACCTCCTTTGTAATCATCTTTTGCAAGGTGGTTCTATTCTTATAAATATTGCTTTGGGAAACCATTAACAATTCTAGTCTAATATCTTTTTTCTTCTTTTTTGTTTCTAATCATTTTCTTCCAATTCTTGGACTGTTTTTAGTTCCACATAACTAGGGCCCACAAGAGGGGTGATATATGTGCTGAGAGGATAATATATATGTTTTTTTTTCTAGTTTGCACTAAAGGTTTTTGTTCATTTTAGGGTTGACTTTATGTAAACCAATAAAATTTGTAAAATTTTTAGATGTAAATAAACAAAGGTGTGTGAGTTTTGATTAATAATGTTTCATGTTTCAAGTTTGATGACATTGAATCCACATTTTAGATGTTTCATTGATGTTATCTCATTCAAAATATAATTGTTTGTATAGGTTTTTAAGCTAGCTTACAAACACCATAAATTACACAAAAATGGATTGCCTGATCTATTGTTACAAAAATAAATCTTCTTACAAAAATGGATTGCCATCTATATTAAATAAGACCAGTAAAATAGATATAATGTGAAAGAAATGTTTGTAAAAAGACTTACTAGAAGGTTCCACTTAATATAAAGTCTCTATAGTGTGAAACAATATTTGTAAGAAGACTTACTAGAAGGTTCCACCTACTAGAAATTTCCTTCACTAAGAAGACTTACTAGAAGATTTTTCCTACTAGAAAATTCCTTTACTAGAAACTATATATAGGAGTAGAAGCAATGAAACAAGATGTCTTGTGAAATATTTTGTAATTGGAGCTTGGCTTCATTTGGAGGTTGTCTTCTTGAAGGGGCAAGTGAACATTGCTTTCATCAATAAAGATATTGCTATTGTTATATTTTGTTATCTACAATGGTCTATTATTGTCATAATTATGTCTTTTCATATTGAAATTATGTTTTATTTTGTTATTTATGCTATAAATTTTCAAATATGCTATTAAGGTACATATCATCTTGTATCAGAGCGCTTTCTTGAGCTGAAAATGCTAGAATATTTTTAGGCCAGAGACATGTTTTTTCTTCTATAAATAACATAGTGATTTGTCGTTTAGTGAGTAGCTTGTGGTTAGGGAAGCATACACACAAAGAACACAATTGATACATAGTCACATTTGTTAGACATTGTTGTAACCTTTGTTGGTACCCCTTTGAGTAATATTGCATCAGACAAAATATTTTATGGAATTTCACTTCCACATACCCTCAGGGATATAAAAAATCCCCTAGGTAGTCTGAAACCAATTTTAGATAATATGACCAATCATCTTGCTACTATAGTGGCAATGAACAAAACACTCAATAAGATTAATATCTAGTACGTGGGTAGTTGGGTAATATGACGAAGGGTACAATTGAGCCTCCTTAGTTAATTCCCTAAAAGATTGGGATGAGTACTATTGCTTCACCTTGAAAGTATATTAGAGAGCTATAACAATTGACACTCCCTTACCCTTAGGACCTTGGAATCCCAGAGAGAGAGAGAGAGAGAGAGGAGTCTGGTTTCTACCTAAACCCTTATTTCACCACGATCCTTGCACTGTTCTTATTGCCTTGGTACCACTCTTCCTTACTCCTTTTTGTAGACCCATTTCTCCCAATGGCTAACACTCAAGGAGGTGAGATCTCCTAAAATATTTCCCACCTAGAAACAATATATGATGAGTTTCAACACAAGTTAAACCACAACCACTCCTTGACTCAAATAAATCTTCATGGCTTCCATCAAAAGCTTACCAAATTGGAGTTTATTTTCGATCAACTAAACCAATTAATGACACTCTTTCCTTCGTCATATTCAAGATACCCAAAGACAAAAATAATTCCCACAAGGAAGGACATGATTCATCCAATCCACATGGGCCTCACTCCAACTCCACTTGTCCATGATGTCATGACTGAAATGGGGCATTGACTTGATAAAGTCACTCTCACCAAAATCAATGGGTCAAACCCAACATGATGGCTCATTCAGTTAGAATGTTACCTTTCTTTGCTTGGAATGATAGATGGTATGATAAAACTTAGAGTGGGTGTCTTATATTTATATCCTAAATATTGAAAATGGTGGCAATGAAACAAGAAATCCTACAAGGGTTATATTTCTTGGACACAATTTGTTTCTGATATTTATGAATGTTTTGAAACAAACACTCATTATTTGGGGCAATTGAGCAAGCTCAAAGAATTTAACACAGTCGAAGATTTCATCTCATCTTTTGAGAAGATACCAATCTGCACTGAAGGCATATCCGATACTTTTTACAACGGATGTTTCATAAGTTTTTGAAAGAAGATATTCATGCATGGGTCTTAATGACTCATCCTACTACTTGGTTGGATTCCACTCAAAGAGCTAGAGAATCCCAAAAGGTGATGAACGGTCAAATAAAAGAGGCCCCATTTATTCCCCATCCCCATCCCCATCCACCTACATTCCATTCCACTAATCCTTCCTCATCCTCTCCACCTCTCAAGGTCCAAAAGTTAACTCGAGATGAAATGGTGGAGCACTAACTCAAAGTTATTTGCTACAAATATGATTTTCCCTAGACATAAATGTAAGGAACAAAAACTCTTCATGACCATTTCAAAGGAAATTTATGATGGGGACATTGACACTAGTCCCCGTGAAGTCCCTCATACATATGTGGAAGACATCCTTTAGCTTTCTCTTTCAGAGGAGGAACCCCATATCTTTTTGCATGCCTTGATTGGTCTTTCTAACCCACAAACCCTCAAATTAATTGGCTACCTCAAACATCGCAAGGTCATCGTCTTAATTTACGATGGAATCATGCATAACTTTATTCATCATTGGATCACCCAAGAAACACATTGTTATATCCATGTTGTAAACAACTTCCAAATCATGATTGCAAATGGAGGAGGTATGAAATGTGGGGATTGTGAAAATGTGCAAATTCAAATGGGTAATTATTCCCTCAAAACCCTCAATGTGTTTTCTATTGACATGGGTGGTTGTGATATTATCTTGGGTGCTAAATAGTTATGAATATTAGGCCCTATTATCATGTATTTCAATGCCCTATACATGAGTTTCCAACAGTTAGGGAATAAATACAATCTCAAAGGAATTACAAGATCTACAAAGGTTACTAGTTCACACCGTACGAAAAATCTTCTTAAAACAAACCATTCAAATTTTTTGAGACCCCTTCTCAACCCATTCCTTTTGACATGCAGTTAGAATGAAAGAAGCACCGATCCATCTTTGACACTCTGAAATGATTTCCCCATTCCCATAGTGAGCTTGACTATTCTATTACATTCATATTTGGTATCCTCCCACCCAGTGTATGCCTATACCACAATCCATTTACCCCAAAAAATGAATTTGAAAAAATCGTTCAAGCGTTGCTAACTGTTGGTGTCATCCACCGCAATACCAGTCCCTATTATTCCCCAGTTGATATGGTCATCAAGAAAGAAGGAACTTGGCACATGTGTACTAACTTCCTTCTGGATGAGCTCAAGGGTGCTCACATATTCACAAAACTTGATGTTCACTTTGGATATCATCAAATTCACATGAAGGAGGTGAAGATTCCCAAAACCAATTTTCGCACTCATGAAAGCCATTACGAGTTCTTGGTGATGCCCTTTGGACTTTTCAATGCACTCTCCACATTTCAAAGTCTCATGAAAACGATATTTAAACCCTTTTGACACAAAGTTGTCTGTGTTTTTTTATTACCTATTGATTTATAGTGAAAGGTCCATCTAGCTCATGTGGATTAGGGCCTACAACTCTTTCAAGATCGTCAACTCTTTCTTAAAAGATCCAAATATTCCTTTGGTGTCTCTAAAGTGGAATATTTTGACCATATTTTCAGTCAGGAGGATTTATGCATGGATCCAAAGAAAATTGAAACAATTAAGATTGACCTTGCCTTAAAACTCTTAAAAACCTCATAGGTTTTTTGGGTCTCACTGGATATTACATAAATTTCATTTGAAATTATGGTAAGGTTCCATCCCCACTCATAGCTTTGCTAAGAAAAATGCTTTCAATTGGAATGATATGGTATAAAAGGATTTCTAGGACTTAAAGAAGGATATGTGTACCACTTTGGTACTCACTTTACCCGAATTCACTAAAACCTTTGTTCTCAAATGTGGTGCTTTTGTTAGGATATTTAGACACTTAGGACTTAGTTAAGATCAACTTTGCGTAATGTGTCTTTAGGTAAAGTTTGTTTCTTTTGTATGCATTAGTATGCATGTGTACTTATATGTAATCCAATGGTCACAATATGTTCTAGACTTAGAGTGATCCAATGGTTCATCTTCACCTTGATCTTAATGGATATTGATCCATGGATTAACACCTGATTGGTCCATGATCTCTATTTAGAGAGCATGGGGGTTCATTTGCTTGATGGAAAATGTGAGAAACTCAAATGAAAAATATTTTTTTCTTTTGTATAATATATTGCCTCAAGTAGCTATTTGGCTAGGTCATGGATTGTTTCCCTCTTTGAAGGTTTTAACCACGCAAAAAATCAGTGTATTGATCTGTGATATGTTTGTGTGAACGTTTGTTGAAGATGTTTGATCTTATGGAAATAGCTTGTGTTAGTTGAACATGGTATCATAGCACTTATGAAGTTTTGCTTCTATTGTTGATTGAGATCTTGAATCGGTGTTTGGTTTATGATATTTATATGTTTTTTGGGCTGAGAGAGGTATCCCTTGGGTCTGCAGTGCTACTTTCAGTTGGAAACGCTTTTCATTTCACTTGAAAAGGCTTCAATTTTCCCAAGAAATGACCATTTTACAAGATCCGGTGATATATTATTTACAATTAAGTATTTAAAAAATATCTTATTCTTTCATATTTTAGCATGGTTTTCTATATTATTCCCATTAGCCACATTTTCAATCTATGCATGCTCTTTGTCATGTACTCTATACCAACTCGACAAATAAAAAACATGGTGAAAAGGGTTTTCTTGATTGCACCTGCTCTTTTTTGTGCACCTTGTGCAAACTCGGTAAACCAAAAATAGTGAGAAAACTTACATTTTTTCGGTAAGCTAACCAAGAACTAACCCCAAATCTAAAAATTTTCAATTTGGAATTTTTTTTTGTGTGTGGTTATGTAAAGTGTCTTGTAGGCCAAAAATCAAGATGTTTTGGGTAGGAACGCTCTCCCAACAACAACAACAACAACAATCATTATCCTCCATAATAGTACTAATTATTTTGCTTAACTCACTTGGTTGAAAGTTACTTTAAAAAGTAAGAGGTCTTAGGTTCAAGTCTTTTTTGTTACCTTTTATAAAAGTTCATTAACTTTAAATTATAAAGTAACCTTATTGTAAAAGTGTTTCCCACTTGTTTTATAAAAGTGGGTCATTTATTTTAAAGGAATTTATTTTTAAAAGTGAGTTTATAGGCCAAATTAGTAAGAGGAGGGAATCACCTCCACATTGTGTTCCCATCACCACGTGGATCAACCCCTGCCTGCCACGTGGCCCCTTGGTTCATTTTTATGCATTTCTTCAAAAGGGCATAACTTTGACATCTAGAGTCCATTTTCAGTGTCATTTTTTTAAATGCCTTTTTTTAAGATCTTTGCATCTAGACTATCAATTTATTCTTTTGAATCCACATTACTTGCATATTACAATATGGCTTCTCCGTGTGATATTTTTCTTACCAGTACCAACTACTTATCATGGAAATCTAAAAAATGAGTAGGCACCTCAAAAATGGCCGAGAGGTCATAATATGCTCAAATGCCATGAAATTGTTTAACATATTGTAATAAAGATATGAATCACGTAGCTAGAGAATGGTGTATACTATATATTCTCGCAAAAAGAATAAATTAGCTGAAGAATTATGTACATTTTAACAACTTTAGGATCACATAATACATACAACAAAGGTAAGAGAATTAAGCAACAAAACAATGAAAAATAAGCTAGGTTAGATTTTTTCTAAAAGTAACTTATATAAATATTTCTTTTAGCCCACAAGGTATGAATCTCATGCCTAAAGTGCAATCATAAATTTAAACTTGGGATAAATGTCAAAGTCTATGTGGGATAAAAAAAATATCTTGAATACCATTTGGATTATCCCTTTATTGTATAGAAGGGATATATGTTGTATAGAAGGGATATATGACTTGTTCTTTCTAGTTATGGTTAGGAGGGGATTTAAATAAAAATTTAACATCAAACCAGAGCTCAAAAAGAAGATACATTTTTCCTTCAATTCTCAAACATGATGGAGTATGTGAACTTTTTCTTGGACTATTTTGATGGAGCTTGTATGGTAATGAACTTAAATGAATGAAGATATGGTTGGGGACAATTGTTTTGCTACACAATATGGGAAATGTCAAAGGATTGGTTCACGAATTCCCAAGCCAAAAACCTTCTTCTTCTAGTAATTAAATCATCATTATATATAATATGAATATCAAAGAACTTGGCCTACTTCCGAGGGAAAGAAACTATTGTGAAGGGGACAAAAAGAAGGATCCATGAGAATATTTGTAGGGTAATTACAGATGATGAAAGTAAAAAAATACTCTCACAAGGATTGGAAGAAAACTTGCCTATCATAATTTAGTAGCATTACACTCAATCATATTATTAAAATAATTCTATCTCTAATGAAATAAATTCACTTTCCTACCATAGGATAGTAATAGGCACAATCGAAACACCCTTCATTGGGTCATGCAAGACCATGTGTACTAAGACCCGACAAAGGGGTGTTAAAAGATAATCATCTACCACTTAGTTTAGGTTTTTGTTGCTTGAATTCCAATGGTTGATATCAATCAAGCTCACTTTGATCCTCATAAATTGGACATGAATCATGATTTTTATGGATTGGAGTAATTTCAAGGTGTATCCTGTAAGGAAGAAAGCAATGGTCCATTGAAGGATCTCAATTCTAGACATCTAATTTGAAATAAATGAGAAGACCTACTCTTATGAGAGTTATTGTTTGCAAGAATATTTTAACACCTTCCAAATGTATAAATCCAAATAGTTTTCGAATGAATGAGTCTAATCTATAGTAGACACTACGATGCAACCTGTCTCACGGGACTCTAGAAATTGAGGTAGATTATATATTAGAATGCATAGTAAAATTTGTCTCATTAAAGGAATAAAATGACTTTTGAAGTTTAATGATGGATGGTGCCATATCATTAGGCTTACTGTAACCTCTCATGTACTCAAAATTAACCCACCAACTAAAATATGTATGTTGCCTCGTTAAAACCTTACTATACCATTAGAAAAACAGAGCACCTAAAGTCATAAGTTAGCTAATGTAAAAATGAATGGTATAATGTGTATAGATACCCTTAGATGATGATAAAAATTGATAGTTATAGTAATATTCTAGGTGGATGACAATATGGCATATCTAAAGTGTCCAAATATTCCCTCTATATAGGTTATCAATCTATGAAGTTGAGTTGTGGCATATATTTGAAATTTTTTTCCTAGTTACACTAAAATGCATGCCTATACTTCATTATAGGTCCATATTGAGAGTTCACATTGGATAATGTGTATTTCTACACTTTTGACCTTCCTACACTTCTAGACTTTCATTTACATATGAAAATGTGTTGTTGAGCAAAAATACCAAAAGACGTCTAATTAAGAGTGAAAAATCAGCTTTCATTGATTTTTTAAATGCACGCCATCATAGAAAAAATGCATGCTCGGTGATAAAATACATTACGTTGGATATTATAATATTATATTCAATTTCCCATTGACAATTTCCCTCAACAACCACTACCAACAATAATTTCTCTGCAAAAATGATGCATTGTTGGTAGAGAATTTCCAACCAAGGAAAACTAAGCATGAAAGAGGCTTGTAAATTTATATAAAATCAATTATAACCTTATTACTCTTACCTATAAAATAAAATTGGATGTATTACACCCCAGATTGTATGCAACATGCTCTTCACAATATATTAGAAAGAAGGGGTCTTTTGCCATTGTAAAAGGCCAAGTATGAGCTTTTTTTTGTAAAAGTGTTGGTCTAGTTGGGATCAAGACTCATGGTATGGTCATGGTAGGTCCTCTTGGTTTTCATTTCAAGAAGTGTTGGCTTAGAGGCATTGTTGATTTCCCCTTGATGGGAAGAAGTCTCTGGCCATGTTGGGCCATTTGTGCCCTGGGTTGGTGTGCAGTGCTTCTAGGGATGGACCCATTAGGACACATGGCTTAGGGGCTCTTAGCCACACTCATGTTTATGATATGTAGAAGGTAATTGCACATCTAATTGTTTTCATACCCTATTTATCACACCTCATTTATTCCCACTTCGACCTTACTTTTCTTGTATGACCCCTCCTCTTGGTTCACATGTGCACACTTCATCATGATGTCATCTTCATCTAGAGAGATTGTCCTTTTTAAAGGGGAGGGCGTTATTGGGAAAAATAATTGCTTAGTTTTACCTCACATAAATTATAAACTAAGGTCAGTAAAATGATGAGGTGTTGTGCAAATTTTATGTAGAATCAAGACTTAATTGGTCATTCTAACTAGGCACACTAACAGTCTACTCGATGAGGTACTAGGCAGGTTGGATGAGATTCACTGTTTGTATTCTAAGCAATCGGATTGTCCGAACAATAACCATACTTTTTGTATCCAAATCAAGTAGAGGAAAAAATAAATTACACAGGAATCCCACTCAAGCAGATACTAACAGGATGTATGGAGCTATTTTGTGTATATATTAAAATGACCAGAAAGCAACCGTGTTTCTGTATGTTGATTGAGAAGGAGAAAACCACACAGTGCATGAAAAGTAAACCACACTTTACAAGAAAGTAAAACTAGGTCATTGAGAGGTCATAGGTTCAGGCCCTGTGATATTTTGAAACACTTCTTGGAATCTTAGGTTGATGGATTCTCAAGATCTGGAGACACCAAGGCATCCCTCAAACCACACTGCTAGAAATTTAAGTTGCTTGGAAATGTAAACGAAAGATCATAAACAAAATGAACATGAAATGGAATTAACAACTACTAAAATAACATCACATGAAAAAAAGGAAACTAATCGAGAAGTCTATACCAGAGGGAGGGGGCCCTTCCTCCCTTGGCACACAATGCAAGGGAGGACTACAGTACTAGGTTACAATGTGCAGCAACAAGCTTCTTTATTCCAACATCAAAAGATTACAATGAGTACAATTATCCTTCTCCAGCCTCTCACCTCTTCTCTAATTTCTCATATCTAACATATTACCCCCACAGATGAATGATACGTCTCATATTTATACATTTGGTTCAAAGGAGAAGAGGTTACATCAAGATAAGGTTAGATCCAAAATGAGTGGATCTCATAACCAACAAATCTTCTAAGTGTGGATCTAAAACCAACTCATCTTGACCTTATCTAAATATTGATTTGAGATCAAAATAATATAACAACATCATTTCCATAGAACTCATGTCCTTTGAATTCATCCATGTAGGTCGTTGGTCAAATGATGAGGGTGATACCAAAATTTATGCTTAAAATACAATTTTTAGAGATCACACCAAATCACCCATCAAATCATGGTTTTAGAGTATTTTCGTCGCCTGTCACCTGAATGACCCCATCCTGAGAAAAATCCATGTTTTATAATTTCACATTTCATCTTTATTTGCTTAGACACAACGTGGCAAGTTGACCCTGAAAACAACCATCTACAGGAATTCTGGTGGCAAAATGGATTTTTGTAACAAAGGGGCGACTACTGGAACTCCCAATTTCGGTAGCGCACTGCTGAAAATGACAACCAAGTTAGTAAACAACAATTTTTCTCCTAAGTAGGCATCATAACACGGGAAATCAATCATTTAAGTGTACATAATTCATATGAAGCTTATGTAGGGTGAAAATGGACGAGTACAAAAATACAGTTGACGAAATGCATGAAGATGAGAGAGTCAATTACATGAATGAATGGCTAATGGGCATCGTAAATGTGTCAATTTTAAGGCCCAACATGCATTGATGGATATTATACGTCATTGGGGTTAGTTGGGGAATGAATTGAGGGATATTCTACTTCCTCCTCTGACTCATCACTTCACTCAGATGATGCCATTTGCATCATTTTATCATTATTTTTAGTTTTTTGTGGTTTAGTCCCTGTCTTGTGGGTGACAAACCCTTACTTTTAGTAAGGTAGACTCTAAATTTAGATAATACTACGAATCCTAATATAAATTAAGGCTCCTAGTAGTCATTTGTAAACAAGACAAGGGTTCTAATTATGTACTTATTTCTTTTTCTCTTCGTATATTGTAGCATTTGAGTGAGGTACACCTCTCTTTTTTGCAAGTTTCTCTTGTGATGAGTGGTGGAATGGTGGATTTTCTAGGGTTTTTTTATCTTGTAAGATTGATCCAAAGAATATTTGTAATAACTCGTGGCTTAGGAGGACCTAAGAACTCTTTATGTTGCTCTTTCCTTGGTTGATGTTGGTAAGATCTCTCCCTTTTCTTGTTCGACAATGATTTTGCACCTTACTCAAGGTAAATTAGGGTTTTATTGGCATCGTGTTAGTCTTGTTAGAGGATACCTTCCTCTTGAAGGAGATCTCCATTATTGGCCTTGGGATTCATTGTTTTCCCTAATTAGGGTTTGGCTACTTCGACCTAGTATCGGGTTACTAGCCTTTTCCCTAGTTGGTAAATCTTGAATAACCAAATTAGGTAGGGACGTTGACCTCGATCTAATTTCCCTAGGGTTGAGGTATAAGGTCATAACCCATTCTTGTCACATTTTTAACAAAATTCACTTGTATATTTATTGTAAAAATACCAAAAAATACAATATTGGAAAACCCTAAATATTACAAAAATGCATATCTCAAAAAATATTTACAATTTGTAATTTTTGTTCAGATAGAAAAGTGTTCCCTAGTTGAATTAATGGCGAATCCTTAATGGTGTTTTGTTCTTCTGGTGGATTTGTGAGATTCTTGGTGGCTTGTGCTTTCTAGGGTATTGCTTTGTAGATCTGTTATTGTAGGTACAATAGGTATATTATCATTTCAGGCAATTTTGAAGGCCTAAATAGTAGGGTTTTGGGCCTAGGTTGATCCTAGGGGTTGGAACTTCATTGGGGAACATGATAAACATGACCACCATCTATTTGAGGGTTGTACTAAGGAATATACCAGATCTGATTTCACATTTTCATATCTGATTTAAGGCCCTTTCTTCATCATATTGCTTATCTCCCTCACCTCCATACCTCAAGGTACATCTCATGTAGTGAGTTGGTATTGCTTTGATCAGTTTTTATCAAGTTTTTGGATCATTATTAATTGCTGCAATATTATAACAACAGTAACATATCCAAGTTGTATTTCTTGGAATATGTAATTAAGTGTTATAACTCCTACCCCTCTCCCAATGTTGTTTATGCTTCGTTGTTTTGACTCCATATAGCAATGATTTTTGCTAAGAGGTTTCTTGGGAAAGGTGTTTGTGTGTTGTTTAAGAAATTGCAGATATCTATCATCGACATCAGGGACTCTCCATTGGGCATAGAAGTTAGCATAAAGTATTAAGGAGTTAGGTTGTGACATTAGGCTCTATCTCCTCCCATGCTTACCACTCGTCACATCGTGATCCATGACCTTGGTCGTGGTGCTATTTTGAGTGGTAAGAGTTTTTGGCTTCGTTGCTAGAGACGCTTGAATATTGCTGCATAACAATTGGGGCATGTCACTCAAGTCAAATTTTTCCTTCCCCTAGCAAGAACGACAGATTTGGTAAGAAAGTTGAGGTAAGTTTTGTTTTATACATTGATGAGATTATTGTTAAGGACTTATCTTGCGGGTCTTATCTAGAGACTCCATTGAAGAAAAATAAGAACAAAGAAGTACACTTCGAGATATAAGGCTCATATTTTGATGACCTTGTTGGGTCTATAGGTGAGCACATCTGTCATTTAAGAAGAAGAGCTCATCTTAGCGAATCCACATATTTTTGCATCAATAAAGAGATGATATGGCATTTTTTAATGAACCATGGATGCACAATTGGTTTGATCCACTAGATTTCACGAGGATCCTGGGATATCCTAATAAATTTGATGGCAACGGTTGGAGGAAATGCATACCGAAATTCCATGGACATGATGATTAAGCTAAATGGCATATTATAACATTCATGGGAGCTATTCAAAGTTGAGTGTGGTACATTAGAACATTAATATGAAGATGTTCAAGATATCTCTTGATTTATCCAACAAAGATGTGAAAAATTGGTACAATGGGATTCCTAAGAAAGGAATTCACTCGCTTGAATAATTTATCAAGGTTTTTTTGTGAGAGATGGGATCCTTATTTCAAAGGGGATATTGGGTATCTCATTAACAAGGGCACTTCTAACCCACTGCTTGAAGATGAAGATATTGATGAAGATCAACTCCTAGAAAGCTCTCAGGAAGAATCCATTGTTGAAGAGCTTTTGGTTGAGGATTTTGTCAAAGAAATCAAGGAACTCCACGATGAAGACCAAGAAGCCCTAATTGAATAATGTGAAGAATTGGTGAGTTATCCTTACTGTTGTTTTGAATATTCCTGTGATATCTTTGTCCTTTTGGAAAATGGCATGATTCCTCTACGTGATGAAGAATACGATAACTATTGGAGATTTCTTGGCCCTCCCATATATGATTCTTTGAGCTATATAAGTGTTGTACTTAAAATTTTGAGCCATAGATGTTCTGAAGAGGATTCCCATGATTGTTTACCGCTATACGAAAGAAAATATATTCTCAATTTGGATCAACCAAAGCCGAGTTTTTATGTAGGTATGGAACAACATAGAAAGGGCTTTCATGAAGATTGAGAAGAATATAAGAAGTTCTTAAAGAATAGTGTCCAATTGAAAAGGGTGTTGAAAAAATGGTTGGTGAAGATGTAGTTGATAATTCCTCTTGTTCCCCTTATGATGGAGACTTTGGGGAAAATCTTGAAGAGGTCAATGGCAAAGTTGATTAGGTTGATGAGCATGTCCAAAAAAACATTGTCGTGGACCTGGAGGAACATGAAATAGATTTTGTCGACGAAATCAACGAAGATAAGGAAGACGATACTGATAAGTTTTGGATGATGAACTTTGATGGCGTCAAGTCTCAGTCAGGTATGGGTGCAATGCGATTAGCCACAAAAACTTTCAATGCCTTATCTTTACAAGTGATTCCCAGAGCTCAGAATTATCTATCCAATTACCTTGTAGTATATGCTTCTATTCTTTACCCTTGCAAGGCCATCTGAGAATTGAGAAAAGTACAAGTAGTTTTTAGACATTCAGTTCCTGATAACCTTGAAGATTGACAGACTTTTGATGAAGGAAAACGGATACAAAAGTTTCTGAACAACATGGTAGAATTTGTTTAGCCTCATTATGCAAGTTCCTTGTTGGTTTTGAGGGTCATTTGAGGTAGCAAACAAAGATCGACAAGCAGGATTATGATGACTACAGTTTGTACTTGAGCCTTGTCCAAGCTTGGACAGAGGAGGCTTGCGAAAGGGGCCCTTATTCTTGGTAGGAATTTAAAAACATTTAGGTTTGTGATCCCTTCCATTGTTCTAACCCCATTCCAATGAAGGTGATGACATCTACTCATCTCACCATTAACGTGGTTTTGTGTTACTAAGACTATTGCCAAAGACAAAGGAAGAATCCCTATCAAGAATGATATGTTAAGGTTGCTTCACTGGTGGTATGTTTTCACTTGACCTATTTTTTTTGCCATGCATAGAGTAGGTAGGTAGGTTGCATAGGAGATTTAGTTTCATTTGATTTCAGCATTTACTTTTACCCATGCATTGCACTTTTTATTTATTGCATTTCATTTTGATTTGAACAAGGCATAGTTGTTGTTAGATGTGTGTGTAGGTATATAGGTTCTAGGAGACTCTAGGGGGTTCTCATACACTCTCGAGAAGATTGCATGCCTCACATTTGGAGATAATTGTTACACCCCAGATTGTCTGCAATGTGCCTTTCAAGATATACTAGAGTGAAGGGGTCTTTTTCCATTGTAAAAGGCTAAGTATGGGCTTGTTTTTGTAAAACTATTAATCTAATTGGGATCAAAACCCATGGTTTGGTCATCGCAGATCCTCTTGGTTTTCATTCCAAGAAGTGTTGGTTTAGTGGCATTGTTGATTGCCCCTTGATGGGCGGAAGTCTCTTGTAATGTTGGGCCATTTGTTCCCTGGGTTGGTGTCCGGTGCTTCTTGGATGGACCCATTAGGACACATGGCTTAGGAGGTTTTAGACACACTCATTTTTATGCTATGTAGAAGGTGATTGCACATGTAAGTGTTGTCATACTCAATTTAGCACACCTCATTTATGCCCACTTGGACCTTCCTTTTCTTGTATGACCCCTCCTCTTGGTTCACATGTGCACACTTCATCATGATGTTGTCTTATTCTAGAGATATTTTCCTTGCTAAATTGGAGGGCAATGAGGGATCTTGTACATTGTTGGGGTTAGATGGGGCATGAAATCCTCCTCCAACTCATCATTTCACTCGGATGAATCCATTTGCATCATTTTATGATTTTTTTAGATTTTTGTGGTTTAGTCCCTAGCTTGTGGGTAACAAGCCCTAACTTTTAGTTATTTTATATTTTAGTAAGTTAGGCTCTAAAGTTAGATAAGACTAAGAAGCCTCATATAAATAAAGGCTCCTAGCAGTCATTTGTAAACAAGACAAGGGTTCTAATTATGTACTTATTTATTTTTCTCTTGGTATATTGGAGCATTTGAGTGAAACACACCTCTATTTTTGGCAAGTTTCTCTTGTGATGAATGGTGGAATGGTAGATTTTCTAGGGTTTGCTATCTTGCAAGATTGATACAAAGAATAGTTGTAATAATTCGTGGCTAAGGAGGACCTAAGAACTCTTTCTCTTGCTCTTTCCTTGGTTCATTTTGGTAAGATCTCTCCATTTTTTTAGTTGACATTGCTTTTGCACCTTGAGCAATGTAAATTAGGGTTTTATTGGCATCTTGTTAGTCTTGTTAGAGGATTCCTTCCTCTTGAAGGAGCTCTCCACTATGGGCCTTGGGATTCATTGTTTTCCCTAATTAGAGTTTGGCTAATTCGACCTAGTATCAAGTTACTAGCCTTTTCCCTAGTTGGTAAATCTTGAATAGCCAAATTGAGTAGGGAGATTGACCTCAATCTCTAATTTCCGTAAGGTTGAGGACTAAGGCCATAACCCTTTTTCTTCACATTTTTATCAAAATTATATTGTATATTAATTACAAAAATCCAAAAAATATAATATTAGAAAACCCTAAATATTACAAAAATTTATATCTCAAAAAATATTTACAATTTGGAATTTTTGTTCGGATAGAAAAGTGCACCCTAGTTGAATTAATGTTGAATCTTTAAGAGGATTTTGTTCATGTCGTGGATTTGTGAGATTCAGTGACCTATGCTTGCTAGGGTTTTGTTTTGCAAATATGGTATTGCATGTATATTCATCATTTCAGCCAAGTTTGAAGGCCTAAACAATAGGTTTTTCGGCCTAGATTAACCCCAGGGGGGGTGGAAATTCATTGGGGAACGTGATAAGAAGGACCACCATCTATTTGAGGGTTGTTCTAAGGAAGATACCAGATCTGATTTAATACCTCTTCTTCATCCTATTGCATATCCCCCTCACCTCCATACCTCAGGTACATCTCATGTAGTGAGTTGGAATTGCTTTGATCGATTTTTATCAAGTTTTTGGATCATTATTAACTGCTACAATACTATAATAGTAGTAACATATTCAAGTTATATTTCTTGGAATCAATAATTAAGTGTTATAATCCTATATAGCATTGCATAGATCAAAATGTTGCTCTCTTTTCAACTATAAATACTTATTTCAATTCAAGAAGTTTGCAACTTTTAAGGGCCATTCTTTCTTATGCATTTAAGAGCAAACATAGCCAACATATTTTTGATGATGCATTCATCCAATATAAATTTATTGAACAAATCCATGTACAAACATGAAATGAGCAAGCTTATCCAAGTTTGAAAGATGTGCAAGATGTATTGCCTCCAATAATGCACATGATCTTTAACCAATTCAACCAACTTTGAAATCACAAGAGAGATAGTCCAATGTACAATCACACCATTGTAGGGGAGCCTACAAATAGTACATGCAAAGCACTTCAATGAGTCATTACCTTTACTGGGGCCTACGTTTAGGGTAGCATATCTACCAGAACATTCCCAATGAGAAAGAGTTTACAAGAGGGCCTTGGTGCTTCTATAGAAAAACAAGTGAATGATATGCTAGTATCATAGTAGATCCATTTCTTGCATGTTGTTGTGTCAAGATTCATACGAGTAATAGTGGTTCACTATTATATCACTCCTAAGAATAACAGTTAGTAGGAAAGGTCACGATAAATAAGGTCTTGTTAGATTGTCATTTATATTGTGTGAGGGATAAAGAGAACGGGCACAATGTAAGCATATTATAATCATAGCTAATTATAACAATTAAACTTCTAGTATTGAAAAACATCACTATTCTTACCTGCTATACTATAACATGTTTATAGATGAAAAACACAATGCAGGGTGATAAATATAAGCAAAGGAACAAACTTATTTGTTGATTTTCATTATTATCTCACTATGAGATCAACAAGGAAAAAAATTTCAAAAGTGGGTTGTTACAGGTGTATTAAAATATAGCTTGTTATTTTTTATTTAACTATATACTGAAAGTTGTGTGCAATTCAGGGACATCTAGAGCATCATCAAAATTAAAGTTTTATTTACAATCTATATGTTACTTGAATAAAGTAAGTAACTCAATCTGTATAGAAACTTTGTGACAATATGTATGGATAATCTACTGGAAAAGTATTACAATATCCCTCAAGAAACATCATTCACCATATGTAGGTTGGTACAACATTTTGATCACATAAAAAATATACCATATGTGCTATGTAGGTGTTGCACAATGCTCTTGAGTATAAGAGACGTAGTTGGGGTCAAGATATTTAGAAAGTTGCGAGGTATGAAAAATTATTTGGCACGAACTCGCATTTAAGAATAGTGCAACTCAATGCGCTAATCAATGAGGGTTTATCTTCCCTTATATGAATGAAAATATAAACTAAGCCTTATAATTGGGCTTGAATATAGCCTTCTTTAATTGGTAAACCTACACTCTTAGACATGATGCACACTTATTTGATATACAAAATATGCTTCATGAAGAAATTGTTAGATTTGGGATACTAAATGCAATTTAGGAACAAAGGTATGTGTTAGAATTGTGGATGGATTATTGTTGAAATTCAGAGACATACAATACATTTCTACAGGGAAGCCTCAAATAGAATGGTCCTTTCCATCTATTTGGAAATTCTCTTTAAATATGCAAGAGGTTTCTATTTTTATACAATGTGGAGTAAAGATTCAAAACCTTTGAGTTTACATAGTATTGCTTCTCAACAAAATCATATCAATTCTATGGTGTCCCTTAAGGTATACTGCAGAAAATCTCTCCTAGTAGGGTTGAGAGAAATTATAAAAATCATGAGAGGATAAGGATTATGGCTTCAAAGAAGCATGCTCATCGACATTTCATCATGCAATTTAAGTTGACCATGCCAAGAGATAATTGATGCATACAAACTCTGTGTAGATAGTATTTGTAAAGTTGAGGTAGCAACATAGACGTGTTTCCGTTGGAAGTTTTAAAGTTTAAACATATGCAATGAAACAATGCTTACACATTCTTAAACAAAACATAAATTAAACAATGGCATACACATAGTTAATAGAGATTTATTCTGAAATCCTTAACTGAGAAAACCAACAAAACTTAAAGCTGCATCTCTATAAATTTATCATAGTATTCATTTAACCATTCACCATACAATATTTAAGTATTTTACAACATCCAAAACCCTAATCCATTAACCTGGATTAGATTACAACTTCAATATCTTAATAGGTATTAAATGACACATTTGGTCGAAAAACAAAAAACAACGAAAACAAATTCGAGGCATTGCCCCAAACCCTGTCACTTTGGGGTCACCCCTCATTGGTATTTGCTCAGTGGAGGGTTCTTTGAACCCTTGGCATGTTAGGATATTCCTATACTCCATCCTAGTCCCATCAGTATTTTGATCATTTACATTTTCAGTCATGCATGCACCTTTAGGGTTTGCATGCATTTTGCATACATCCCAGTCATCAGTCCAGCACCTAGCCCTCAGTTAGCCAGCCCCCAGGAGCTTCTCACTATTCAGTTTTAGCCCTCCAGTTGCTTAATGCACCCTTCTTCCTTGATTTTACGGAGCAACTCGCCCTTCTTCACCTACCAGTCCAGTTGTCTTCAATTTACACTTAGTTACACTAAGTTACACTCAGTTACACCTACCAGAGTTAGTTTGACTGGTGGTTGACAGTTACTTGAGCATTGATGACTCCACTGATGATGATGAAGACTTCCAGTTGTGCTCCGATGATCATGAGGACACCTAGTTGTGCTATGATGACACTCTATTGATCTTATGATCACTCTAAGAGGCTAATTCGAATTGCCACCTTAGGCATTT